>JAKSZP010017437.1:0-93167 GCA_022478985.1 Massospora cicadina
AGGGAGGCAGGGAGGATGACAACTTCTCCAGGGTTCATGGTTGCTGGCCTTTGGTGTTGAACAATTAAGGTTGCAAGCCAACAAGGGGTGGCACAAGTCCACCGCATGTTCAATAGTGAGAGCAGAGGGATGATGAGACCTGCAAAGAGTGCAAAGGCCAAGATCTCCCTGAATGGAGTGATCCAGACCCCACAGGTGAGTGAGACCATTAACAGATGGGCAAGGTAGGGGTCCCAACTCCGCAGATGGCAGAATAGAGGCGCTCAGACGCTGTTCTAATGGGGAACAGCTTCTGGGGAGCCAAAAGAGGAGTGGACAGATGGATTCACAAAAAACGGATGTGTGATAATGGACAAGGAAGCAATCTATCATTTGGAGTGAGCTGATTTATTAATCCATGATGTGACACCAGGTGACAGGGTTGACCAACCAGATAGTTCAGTTGCAAGCATCAGAAGGAGGATTTGGGCAGCAGTGCACTTTTCTGGATCAATAGGCAGAATTTTTAGTGTATCTAATAAGGCGGATGGAGGCTACAACAAGTTAAGCTATGGTTACAAGTTTATTGGGTGCAAATTATGAGAAAAGTAAAAATTAAATGACAATGGCCCCTGGGCAGGGTGATTGTTTTAAAAATTGGGAAAATTTCTTGGGAAAGTGTTACAGTATTAGTCATTCGTGGTTTGGCGATGGGATCTGGTTGGCTGGTGGGAAGGGATGGGGGGATGCTCAGGAGCCTGGCAAAAATAGAAAAAAACTTTTATAAGCTTTTTTACATTTTTGGGCCCAAGACAGGTCAATGGTACCAATATGGGCCCTGACCACCCAAGTCAGCCTGCTCATATAATTCATATTTCCCAGATTCATCCCAGATGGCTGTGGCAGCTAGGCTGAGTCGTTCAAGACATGGTCCAACATCTGGATTGGGTTATTTGTATGATTCAAGCTGCCTGAAACTATCCCAGAAAGTCAATGCAGATGAGCCAAGTCATTTGATGCCTGATCCAAGATCTAAATTGTGCCCAATTTGTTTTTCTGCACTGGCCAGTCTGGACTAGCTCCCCCAGGCTAGAATTTGAAGACTGGACCTCAAGGTTGCCACATGCAATCTATCAAATTTTGGCATGATCTTCCAGGGGAGCAGGAAATCCCAGGGGTCTGCCTATGGCCCCTGTCTTGCACAAATTCTTTGCAAATCCCCTATATCAGTACCAACAGGGTTGAGGAGGGGGGAAGAGGTGGGAGCAGGGCATCCTTGGGGGAAGAGTGGTCATCCAGCGCTCATCTACCACATGCGTCAAGTCACTCAGCTGTGACAGGGGGTCCACTTGGACCTTAGGGCCTCTTTTTGTCCTAAAGGAGTATCGTTCCATATCCAGGTGTAGGGACTGGTCTCCAGGACTTACATCAGCCCTCAGTATCAAGAGTAAGTGGTGGTTCCTAGTGTCCCATTAACTTTATCAGTATTGATGTGGTGGCCCCTTGTCCACCAATTACATGGGCACATATAAATCCTATAGCTGTAGATAACTTGCCAAAATGATCGAGGCATTTCTTTTTCAGCCGCCAAACCAAAGACTATGGCCTTACTCCTAACTCAATCTATTTTCACTCAGCATGAATGCCCAAAAACTTTACTTTTTGGACAATGGACTTAACTCCACCTCATAGATAGTCCAAGAATTAACTTCACTTTTTGAAACTAATTAAAGTTCTATTACCTCATATAACCCAACTACCAATGGGGTGATAGAATGTTCTAATGGGACCTTAGTTTCTATTATAAAGAAGATGGCCACCTCTGATCCTATGCGCTTATACTATTATCTTCCCAGCACCCTATTGGCTTATTGGATAAGTTAACATTTTATCATCAAGATGTCTTCATTTAACTTTATATGGTCGTACTTTTTGGCTGCTAAGTAGTGTTCAGCCCATGAAGGATTTCTTAAGGCTGAAAACTCTGACCTCACTATGAGGGACCTAACAGATGAAATTGTTTTGACTTTGAGAACCTGATATCCAAGTTAGCATCTCATCTACTACTAGAGATAACCTGCTCCAACGCTAGCTGGACTTCCTTACCAGTTTTTCAGCTAGGAGACCTGGTCCTATTATATCACTATTGACCTGGGGGGCTAACATAACAAAATTGACGCCCTTTGGTCAGGGCCAACTGCATCATCAATAAGGTGATTTTTGCATTACTTATTGCTGACATTACCCAATAAACAGTGATCAACCGAGTTCATAGCTGATTTCTATAGCCATATGTTACCTTCCGACAAGGAAATAATGGTGACATTGTTGGGATTTGAGATGATTTTAATCATGGTTCCCACTCCAAAATTGAGCATCAATGAGACAACTATTGAGCCACCCTGACCAGAACTTGCCACCAAAGGCATGTGGTAAATTTGATCATAAATTCTCACACATGTTGGAATAATGGAGATGCCTTCTAGATTGGCCCCTCTGTTTTACCACTCCCACAAAAAGGATGACTCCAATAAATTTGATCATGAGGTCATTGATAATAGAAAAACAATGAAGCCTCAAATGAGTAGTCAATCTGGAATGTTAGAAATTTCTGATCATTGGGGACTGTAGAAGTCATCTTGCTGACACATCCTGCTCGCCCTATAACTCTTATACCTTTTAGTTCAATAGATAAACTATATAAGCCAATGTTCTTGTTTCTTTGACCGCTCCACTAATTTAAAAGCTTTGAGCCTCATTAGCACCTCAGATTATGGTCAATAGAACTGGTAAGCTGACATTGGTCATGTATGAACTCAAAATATTGTCGTATAAACAAAACTAAAAGTGGTAAACTTTAAATAAGACAAAATTTATGCAAAGCTGGAATTCTAGAATCCAAGCAATATGATGCTCATGATATCCTCAACAGGTCAAGGTGAAGCAGGTGTCACACTGAAATGACCTCTGTCACCTGACAGGCTACACAAAATAGCAAGTTAAGATGCTATTCATCCCCAGTGAATTAAACACAGGCAATGTCTGAGGTATTACAAAAATGTGCGCATACAGACTTTGGTCACACATGCGGTCATTTGACATCTTGCCCATGCTACCTCATAGAAACCCAATGCAGTGAGTTTCTCAGGCAACCCTCAGGCCATGGTAGTCTCAGGTTTCTCTACGCTGATGGCAGCTCAGTTTTAATGAGCTACACCATCAAGGCGTATTGAGACTTGGTTCTCATATACAGACAGAATGTAAACTAATTTAAATTTTCTTTAAATAGATAAATATATTTACAAATAAATAAATAAAACAAATTCTTTAAGGTTATAAAAAGTATATGTGAATCAGCTTTATTTGTGTTGAGATTAAGAGACTTTTGTGTATGGAAAAGTAAGCATGCCCACACTTAAAACAGTAGCCCATAAAGAGCTACATAAGTTTAACAATAAATTAAGCATGTGAGCCTAAAAAATTTTGGCATTGCAACAAACTTGATGGCCTGTGAAGTGAAGAGCTTAAAATCTAGTACAAACTGATGAAAATATAATTTTTATAAGTCCCCCAATCATATTATCTTGATAATAAAATCCTATAAGAATTTTTGTGATCACAATCGTGACAATGAATTTTCTAAAATCCAACAACAGTAAATTATATACTGTTGGCACCACTAGTGCTAAAAAAGAAAATCATATACTATTGCTCATTTATTAAGCCACCCCTTGAAAATGATAACTTGGCAGGCCAACTAGGACCATCAAGGTGAGTAATAATTAATCAAGGAATTTCTCTGATGGGTGACCTTGTGGAAAGCCAGAGAAGAATCAATTAAAAACCCAGGGGTACTAATAAGTGCCAAAGTTACTCCTGAAGGTATTCTAGTAGGTGCAAGAGGACTCAATTAACAAAATTAAGCGACCACTACCAAACTAACCATCATTTTCACCAAAAATCACAAAATAATAATAAAGATTAGAGGGTTCATGAAATGCTTTGACATTGCCAAGAGACCTTCTTTCAGGCTGACAGTTGGGAATAACTTGCTAAATAAAGGGTGACCTATAATAATGTAATAAATGAGGTTATAAATTTTCAAGGCAGCCATGTATTCACCTTAGAATTGGTGAGTTGGGAGGGCCTTAAAGCTTACCCAGTTAGGTTTTACTTAGAAAAATTCCAGCCATCAGGACTTGGACTATACTGGCAAGCAATGATTATCTCCAAAGACGGTTACAGAAACAAGTCAGGTAGAGATACAAAACTAGGTAACCCAACAGGATTAGTGGTTTGTTTGGGTATATTAAAAATGGTGGGACTCCTTAAGATGTCTTGTCTCTTTACAAGGTGAATATTGCTTAACAGGTATATCAGCAGAGGGTTTTAATAAGGAGATGGTAGTTGATCTTGAACGGGAGGAAAGACAATATCCACCAATACACTAGACAAGAGAAATTTTACTAATAACACTAAGTTCCAAATGTTCATGTTGAATAATAAACATAATAAAGATACAATGAATAATTCAAGAAGCTTACATTAGCTTGATATTTCTCTTATATCACCCTGTTTATTTATAAGTAAAATTGCTTAGTTGCAAACAAGGGGTACTTTCTAAAATTAAAATGGAATAAAATAAAATCTTATGAAATTTGACCAGATTCTTATGTAGACCTGGATCCAGATGTTGCACCACAATTTTGGAGTCAATAACTGGCCAAAAAAGCATTAATTGATATTATGCATTGGTCAATCTGCAAGCATTGGTAAGATCATGAAATTGTAAAAAAATATTTATACATTAATTGATTGTGGTGGATGTTATGGCTCATCCAACCTTGTGGTCTAAACCTACAAATTTTGATTAATTCGTATTTTGGACGTTAGATACTCAGTCCAGGTGGGCTGAGGGGTTTTCCAGGATCACAATGCTGACACTAAGACCCCACTTGACATCTTGGCATACCAGATATCCTAATAGAGAGTTGCCTCAAATATAGGGGCTTTGATTTGTTGCATATAAGCTTGGATTATTGGGGTACAAGCATTACCCAGGTAAATAAGTCTAAACATGCAAAGATTAAAGTATTTTAGAAGAGTTGTGTGCTCAAGAAATTTAAGACTCAAAATAGCCTTAGCAGGCTTAATTGTGGTGAGTGTTCATGCTGCGCTGGCCTCTGTAACCCAATGCTATGTGATAAGTACAAGTCATGGTGATAACCAACATCAGTTATATAATTGCAGGCTGGGATCCACATGAATTACAACAATGTTATCAAGCAACCTCTGGTCACCCACACAATTAATTGACATCTTGGAATGTTACCTCATAATGGGTCCTGACATAGTGAGGTTCCAAGGCAACCCTTAGGTCCTGGTAGGCTTGGGTTTCTCTGCATTGATGGCAACTCAGTTATGGTATGCTATGCTCTCAAGGCATTCCAAGACTTGGTTCCCACATATAAACAAAAAGAAAAATTGATTAATATTTAAAATGATAAAAAGAAAAACTCCCATATGAGAAGAATAGGTGTATATGCAGATCAGTTCAATTTTGCAATGAGATTGAGATAATTTTCTGATAGCTAAATTAAAGCACATCTTAATCTAAATGTAGCCCCTAAAGATCTAAGTGAATTAATTGGTAAAATAGGTATTTGAGTCTAACAAACTCTGTTATCCCAGCAACTTTCTGGCTTGTGGATTTGGGGACTAAATTCTTATCCCATTCAATGAAAATTTATAAAAAAAGTATTTGAGGTGTCAACCTTGGGACAAATATAACACACTGAGAATTTTCTGGTCAGTACAGGTTTTGAACTTGTATTGAACAAAACCTGCACTAGGGTGGAAGCAGGTCAATGAAAATCTATATTTAAATAATTCATTGGTATCAACTCAATAGTAAAATCTCATTGTAACTATTGGGGTCACAACTGTCAACATAAAGTATTTTCTGACTCCAAGCCTAGAAAATTCACTTATGCTACTTGGCTGTTACATATTGGGCCAAAAACTTGCAAAACAGAAATAGAATGCAAAGATGGTCAAAACTTCCAAATAAAACACAAACAAAATATAATCACAGGAAGTCATATTTTTTTAGTACTAGATGCACAGGAAGTCATATTAGTTTCTTAGGGATGACTACTAGGCATGTTAAAGCATGAGGGAAAAACAAGAAAACAGTATCCTAGTTTATATCTACAGATTTTACACATGATTTTGAAGTAAAATATAAGTAAAACTGAACCAAAGGAGAAAAAAAGCAAGTCCTGCAGCACCGGATATTAAAGGGAACTTGGTAGAGCTCATCTACTTAAAAAAATTCACTGACGTACTGACATACCTGTTGTCTGACTGACATCTGAAGTCTTCGAGTCTGATAGGGTCAATCTATTTGGGTGAGTTGGTGAGAATTGGCGAATCTTTTTGAATCTGAAATTATCGAGCCTGATGGGTTCAATCTATTTGGGCGAGTGGGTGAGAATCGACAAATATCATTGAATAATTCACCAAATTGCTCACCTGAAGCTAATCGAGTCTAATAAGTTTAATCTATTTGGGTGAGTGGGTGAGAATTGGCAAATAAGATCGAATCTGAAACTATCGGGTATGATAGGCTCAATCTATTTAGGTGAGTGGGTAAGAATTGGTGAATATTATCAAATAATTCACCAAATTGCTCACTTGAAACTCAACAAAAATCAGTATCAAAGTTTTAAGTAGATTAAGTTGTTAGGATAATCAGCTCACCAGCCACGAGGGCAACAGCAAAGCTGTTAGTCCGAGTGGCTCGAGAGTAGTGCTGGCACAACCTATATGCTACAATGTGAGCTTATCATCTGATAAACTAAATACCATAGCGAAGCACGGGTATCTGGATGTTAGGTTTATATATTTTAAAAACCTGCTTAATTTGGTTCACCTAATTAATAAAATACTTTTGGCAAGTTAAGTAGAAGTTGATTTAGTAGTTTGGAAGATATGTCACATACTCAATGATTTTAAATATATAGAGAGATGTTTCAGATAGCAGTTTGGTGTTATTTGATTGATTCGATAGGTTTTTTGTTTGGCCGAGTGGTTGATGGCTTTTGTTTGAATCGATAGGACACAGTTTAGATTTGAGGGGTGATTAGTTATTGGTTGTTTTGATAAGTTCAATTAGGTTTACCTGAGTGGTTGGTGGATTTTGGTTGATTCGATTGAGCGATTAGATTTGGCTGGGTGGTTTTGTTTATCTATAATATAAAATCTAAATTAATAAATTGAAATTCTGAAATTTTATAGATACCGTAGCAAAGCACGGGTAAATCGGCTAATGTGTTTATAATCTTGTTACAGAGTTAGCAGGGTTGTTGAAGTTATTTATAAAAAATATAATGAAGCTTATTTTTTATCTATATATAACCAATCATTACAAGAAAGGTTTTTGGTAATTACATATTAACCCCAATTAAAATTAATAAAACTTGACAGAAAAAGACTTTTATCACAGGGCGTTAGGGTAGTATCTTTGGAAGGTAAAGAAGTTCTTAGAAAGGTTTCAGTTTTATTGGTAAATTATATGGGTAAATTGGTCATCAAATGCTATTCAAGATGAAAATATTTTACTTTTTCAATAAAATTATAAGTTGGCAAACTTGGCTATTTATAAACACTTTATATTTTACAGGCTTAAAGGGCTTTAGGGAATTTTGGAAAATTCTTCTATACTATTGAGTGCCAGGAGTATCTTGTTTGACAGTTAGGGATGCAACTCAATTCCTATCAATGACCTTGCAGAAATTCCTAATGGTTTTAACATCTCACTATTGGAATCCTTGGCTTTAGTTGTCTGAAACTTACTTTGGTATTTAACACCAATAATTATACTAACACTTTCATGTCCGGTGACACCATGTTGCCACTGGCACTAACGTTTGGTTTGCACGTGACATGTTGGTGTCACCGGACATGAAAGTGCTAATATCTGTGAATCGACCCTTCTAATATAGTATACTATAGATTAACCCACCTAAATATATATCTACTTAATAAAAAAATTTCACTGACGTACTGGCTCACTGACTGACATCTGAAACCTTCGAATCTGATATGTTCAATCTATTTGGGTGAGTGGGTGAGAATTGGCGAATATTATCTAATAATTCACCAAATTGCTCACCTGAAGCTAATCGAGTCAGATAAGTTTAATCTTTTGGGTGAGTGGGTGAAAATTAGCGAACAAGATCGAATCTGAAACTATCGAGTCTGATAGGTTCAATCCATTTGGGTGAGTGGGTGAGAATTGGCGAATTTTATCGAATCTGAAATTATCGAGCCTGATGGGTTCAATTTATTTGGGTGAGTTGGGGAGAATTGGTGAATATTATCTAATAATTCACCAAATTGCTCACCTGAAACTAAATATAAATCAGTATTAGTTTAAGATGAAGTAATTCGGATAATCGTTCACCAGCCACGAGGGCAACAGCGAAGCTGTTATTCCGAGTGGCTCGAGATTAGCGTTGGCACAGCCTATAGGCTATGTCAGTGTGAGCTTATCATCTGATAAACTTTAAATACCGTAGCGAAGCAGGGTATCTGGATGTTAGGTTTATATAATTTTAAAAACCTGCCTAATTTGGTTCCCCTAATTATTAAATACTTTTGGCAAGTTAAGTAGAAGTTGATTTAGGAGTTTGGAAGACATATCACACAATGATTTTAAATATACAGAGAGATGTTTTGAATAGCAGTTTGGTGTTATTTGATTGATTCGATAGGTTTATTTTGTTTGGCCGAGTGGTTGATGGCTTTTGGTCGAGTCAACTGGACACAGTTTAGTTTTGAGGGGTGATTAGTTATTGGTTGTTTTGATAAGTTCAGTTTGATTTATCTGAGTGGTTGGCGGTTTTTGGTTGATTCGATTGAGCAATAAGATTTGGCTGAGCGATTATTGTTTATTTATAGTATAAAATCTAAGTTAAATTTAAATATCTAAAAATTCTAGTTACCGTAGTGAAGCACGGGTAACTCCGCTAGTATAAAATAAATTTAATTGTCATATGAAATATACTAACAATTTCAGATGCAAATTTAAGCTCATCTGATATATACAGCAATTTACTTAACTAAAGGGGCATGATTAAACCATCTAGTACTAAAAAAAGGGCATGATTAAAATTTGTGCATACTTATATAAAGATGTCTTTTTTGTCATATTTGTAGTATAGCTACTTACACGCATATTTCTTAATTGGACATGTTTTATCATCCTTGCAAAGATTTTATTGTAACTTGATTATTGGTTATAAGCGACTTACCTAAAATACATTAAGTAAAATTATCATCTTTGCGAGGTCGGTTTTGATAGATGCATATAACTTATCTGTTACTTATAGCCTCAAGCTAGCGGAGTTGAAATGGATTTCTAGCTCTGGTCTCAAACTCGATTAAACTAAGCGAATTCAACAAAGTCGAGCTTTGCAAATCCTACTGATTACAGCAAGTTGATATCACCTGCTGGCATCTTTATAAAATGGGTTAATATTGCATTTTGTACTGAGTGTAGGACAAGCTCACAAGTTGCGATGGTCAACCAGGCTTGAATATAACCATATACATAAAATAAAACCTGATTATTGATTTTTTGGACTTTTGATTACAAAACAATGTCTCAGCGACCCCAAGAGCTTAATTGCACTGAAGAGAGTAGCTCTAGAACTGCAACGTTAACGGAAACCGTTTCAAATCCCGATAGGGGTTCGGAACTCATGGTTCTCCTTTGATTATAAGCCTGGTTGCCTCATTCACCTACTTTAGAAAACTTTGGCGATGTGCCAGAATCTTCTGCGCCCCATGTCCGTTGGAGTGAAGATGTCATAGATAATGAGGGGTTAGACCGAAAAAAGTCAAAGGGTAATTTATTTTCTTTTATTGCTTACATTATTTAGTCTGTTGTATCTTCAAAAAGCAACGCCAATTTTGGGGAGTCCAGCTCAGAGGACGATACTGATTCAGAGGAGGAGCAGATGTACCGCGGAACGCCCATAGGCGGTCCCAACTCTTATGAAAAACAGCCCAACGGACGTAAGAAAAAGAATAAAAAGCCAGGTATCTCTTTAGAGAAACTAAAATTTTTATATATGAATCTAGGTCATAAATGCACCCACGACCATTAATATTCCTCTAGTGGTTTTAATTTACTATAGTTATAGACACAAAGTTTTCAACAAACGTTCTTCGCAGACTTCAATATGACACAGGTCTTAATAGGAATGTAAAATCTTTTCTCAAAAAGATTCAAACGAGAATTGTTTGTGTACCTTGGCAATTCAAAGCTAGTAAAATCCTTTTGTCATATAGGCTTTTTAATATCGAGGTGACTAAATTAAAATTATTACTGTAGATCTTCATATCTGATATTTTCTTTTTAGCTTTTTTACAATTTTTTTTAAAATTAACCCTTAAAAAATGGTCGAACATTTTTTGCATGTTATTAACTTTTTCTTTTTATTCTGGTAAATTGCTTTTCGTATTCTTTATTTGGCTCAAAGTCTATGACTTTTGTGTGCTTAAAGTAAAAGCTTTACTGTAATTTCAAAGCCGTTTCCTAGGCTTTAGACATAACGTATTCTACTTTTGAACGTAACCGTTGGCTGATTTTCATTGCCTTACATTCACTATGTATTGATTTTGGGTACATATTGTGTTACTAAACGAGAATACTTCTCTTTCCTTTTGCTTTTTAGAAATATAAAAACCCAACCTTGGTTTTTTACTTTAAATTTCGCTTTTATAAACGATTTTGATCACATTCATGATATCAAAACGCTATTATGAAATGTGCTTATTGCATCCTGTCATATATATTGTCGCAGAAATTCATGAAGAATCATTCCTGCCATTGTATAAAAAAGTAAAAGTTAAAATCATTAACATACTTTCTGGTTGTTAAAGAGGCTTCGGTTACTATAAACGTCTTAAGCTAATGGCCTTTTTGGTTAACCAATCTTGTAAAGAAATACTACGGTAAACTTATGTACAGGAGGTTATTAAATGGACTGTCATATGTGAGCAAATTTCGATGATTTTGAGTACAGATAAATTGATTATTTATTAACTTATACAGCTTAATTTACTCAAATATTAAGCACTGATCATTGTGACTGGTATTAGCAATTGCTATGGAGGCCGCGGGTTTAACCACTTGCTTGTAATACAGAATCAGATAATTTAGCTATATGGCCACCTGTGCAAACGTCGATCTACTTGTGCATCTATCTAAAGATACGTTTAGACAATTATGCTAACAATATTTACTATTAGCAGTTAATTGGTTGTTGCGATTGGGACTGCAACTGGGCAAGATATGTACAGGTATATTCAGCACTCAAAAAGATATAACTGTATGAAGACAGTATAACTCAAAAATAAACTTAAAGTCAGGCCAAAGATAAGCGCTTATAAAATAAATCCTCCAGAACTGCAGCAGTCTCATTGGGTACTTCTTGCATTGGGGATTTGGCATAATAGAAACCAACGTATTCAAAGTAAACTCTTCAAACAGCTGCAGTCTTGTTGAGTACTTCCGGCATTGAAGCTCCGGCGTAATGGGAACCCGCATTCTATTGGGAACTATAGATACCAGATTTTGCATTGCCGCGTTAGTCCTGATTTCAATACCAGGCCCTTCCAATATATATGCTAAGGCTTTTTGGAGGTAGTCTGTGCATCACCCTTCTCTACAACACCCAAATTTTCTTAATTTCCCATTTTTGTCTGCTGATAAGCTGCTGATATTGCTGTAAGGGTCAGGCCAGAGGTCAGGTACATCTTTAGAGTGTGGTAGTTATTGATTAGTGGTATAAGTCCAGATGACCAGCCCCCACACCTGGATAGAGAGCAATTCCCTTACAGTAGTAGGAAGGGGTCATAGCCCCCCAGTATAGTCCCTCTCTAGGATCAGTGACTTTGCTCATATAGTAGATGAGTGATGGGTTACAGCCCTGGCTCCTCAAAAACCTCCCTCTCTGCCCCTTATTTCCTCTTCTGATCTATTGAAAATGATTGAAGGGGTATGCAGAGAGATGAATCAGTTTAGGGCCCTCCAACAGGACCCTCAGGATCTCCCCAAATATAGCCTGATCACTGATGACATTCAAAGAACTACTCTACTTTATATATATTCCCATATATAAGTCCATTTGCCTAATAAGCTGGATTGGGTTTCTTTAAATGGTTTAGAACGTAGATCAAATCTGCAGATAACAAATTTACAACAAAAATTTGTATGATTTATAGTATTGACAGGCCAGGTTTTGTCAGAACTGGTGAATTACCTATCTAGCAAAATTTATTCAAGAGAGGCAGTATTAAACTTGATTTCTCCTTGATCCTTTGGACAGGCAGCCAAAAATTTTATGATGCCATCTGAGACCTCTAATACCTCCCCCAACTCTATTGCAAGAAGCCTAGGATAATATTTAGAATTTCCAGCAAGAAGCTTAGTCATCAAAATTTCTACGCACCCTTCTCCCCTCTAATATATAGATAACCACCCTCCTTAGTGCATGTTGACATTTTATTCTATAGCTTTCCTCCCATTAAATTTACTTGATAAAACAGTAATTTTATGGTAAACCCTTTGTTATAATAAACTGCCTCAACGCTGCCCTATAAATTTTTTTACCAAAATTCTCTGGTGATGCACTCTGCTATGCACAAAATAAATTTTGGAAATCACTGAGCGGATATTCCAATCTGTAATCTGTCATCACATCCCACCCTCCACAAGAAAGTTGATGACTGCCTCTGTAATAATGATTGCCAATCCATTACACATGTTGTGGAGGCTTTATCCACCTTTTTCTAACTGGATCTGCTCCATTTTGGTCATAATCCACATCACAATATTTAATACAATGATTCAACCTATTTAAACATATTACATATCAACCACAATCCTTGGAAGGGTTGTCACCCTCCCTGCCTCTTCCACCCTTGGGGTTGCCCCAGTAAGACCATGGTTAACCCTATTGCGGCCTTCTGAATTGTTGTAGGGGCCTTTGGTATGTTATTTGAACAGATTATCCCTCAACTAAGCCTTAGGTAACCCCTCTTAAAAGTCACTGAAGCAGCTGAGTCTCTAGCATCCTGTACCATCAACTGGGCACTGTAAAATTCCCTCAAGATGGACAGTCTTCTCCAAATTAGCTGCAGCCCTGACATAATGAATTGGATAACATCCTTGGTGCTCTCCACCCTTCTCTCTGAATTGGGTAAAGCGTTCACCTTCCAAATTGTAAAAATCCTCACCTCAATTCAACTTGTAATCCCATTTCATTTTCTTGGAAACGTGTTAGTTCACCTTTGAATCCTACCTGGAGAGTTAATCAGGGCTTTCAGTTAGCAAGAACCAATTCTCACCTTGGTTCCTTCTTCTACAGCCCTTTCACTTTCAGCTTTCACCCATGAGGATCAGGTTTATTTCACCTTTCTTGTCACCTTTTGCTCTGGAACAAGCAATGTCACTGTGCAGGCGCTCCTGGATACAGGGGTAGCTGGCAATTTTATGGACCTTAGAATCACACAAGCATTAGATCTAAACACTGATGTGGCCCCTCCTATTTTTGGCGCATCCTCTCGACCTATAAAGTGCATGCTGTGCATCACTACCAATACAGATCTTTGTGCATGGTTTATACTTTTGTGATCATTTATCAGCTGTTCCAAAACTATTATACTCAGATATCCTCAGCGCAGGTTGGTGGCATTGGCAACAAGTTGATATCTAGTTGGGGAGTAACACCCTCTCCTTCACCAATTATGAGCTCAATGGGAATTCCCATTAAATGATACCCTTCCTCTCAAAGCCTCCTCGAGCTCTATCCTACCTCTTGCTCCTGTGACGGTTGAAGTTCATCCTCAACATCACATTGCCCTGATCTTTGATAAGACAGTACAAGCTGGTGTGGAAGATAGAGGGAGTGAGAGAGCATTAGTCTTGGATAGACCCCAGGTTGAGACTAAGACTGGGGAAGGACAATGGTTAGATGTTTCATCAGGCCTGGGGTCAAACCAAATGGTTTTGAAGTGGGTGGTAACTAGGTTAAAGGTGGATTCAAACCAGAATTGGAACAATTCTTGGGTATGGTGGTTCAGCCACTATGAAATTCAATCCGTCCTAAAACAATTGGGGTTTGCTTATGGCATGTTTCAAAAAACATAACGTCAGGCATGGCAAATGAGCTTGATCTATGCTTGCATCAGAGAATATAAGAGATAGGACTTGAGAATGTGAGGTTCTCTAGTTCCCTTTTCTATCAACTTGCCTAAATATATCAAATAAAGCCGTTCCTAAGCCTTATCTATTTTTATCATCTTCTTCTGAGGTTTATATTTATTATTTAGTCTAACCGCGGCCATGTTTGGCCTATACAAACAGGATTTCAACTTTGAGAGCGAGATTGAGAAGGCTATCGCCTCCCTATACACCTTTTCTTGGAGTCAGGGTATGTTGCTGGGGGTAAGCATACTCACAACTGTCCTCCAAGGGGTGTTTATCCGTGGCTTCTATAGCACACGCACTAGGAGAATGGTCTCAGGGACCTTGTCTGCCCTTTGGTCATTGACTTGGGCCCTGCTTCCTAATTCATTCATAGCTCACTGGAAGGAGCCAGTGCGTTACAGCTCCTATCTCTGAAGATCTTCCGCTGGACTTCTCATCCTTCCTTGACTCATACAAAGAAGTATTTGACATGAAATTATCTACTAGGGCTTCACCACAATTAAGGTATAATTTAGCCTTACAACTGACAGTACATCTTTTCAAGATAAATTGCCAATTATACCCTCACACCAAGAAAGAGAACAAATCTTTAAATAAATGGCTATATGACATGCTTGAAAAAGGTTGGATTGTGAAAAAGTCCTCCCCATAGCTTCCTCAGTTGTCTTCACAAAGAAGGCAGATATAACCCTGTGGCCATGTGTTGATTATGGGCATGTCAATAATATGACAGTTCCAGACCCCTTTGCCCTCCCATTAGAACAATCAATAGCTCAGTCAATTGCAAAGTCGCGAGTTTTCCCTAAGCTTAATTTGTTAAATGCCTTCAATAAAGTAAGAGTCAATGAGGGATGGGAGTGGCTCACTGCCATATACACAAAGTGTGAAATCTTTCAGTTAAAAGTGACGATATTTGGGTTGAAGAACGCTCCAGAAACCTTCAAGTGCCTCATAGATGATGTCCTAGTGATCTGCGCTTCTCCTAAACGGTGCTAAAAACTGACAAGATCTTAAATTATTATTCCACTCATGAGCAACATATCAAAGATCTGAAGGCGGTCTTGGATGCTATCCACAGGGCTGGGCTCTTTGTAAAGGCCTCCAAATGAGAACTCTTTTGTGAGGAGGTGACCTTCTTAGGGATCCTAGTTTTAAAGAATGGGTATGCAGTACCCCCATGCAAGTTAAAAGCCATTCAGGCTTGGTCAACCCCAACAACCTAAAAGCAACTCTGGATCTTCATGGGGACAGTAGTCTTCCCCAAGAAGTTCTTCCCCGCTCTTACTCAACTAGTATCTCCCTGCATTCACTGACTGGCAAGAACACACCCATCAGATGGAAATCTGAATGCTAACAGGCGTTTGACTCCCTTAAGAAGGTTTTCCTTACCACGCCAGTACTCAGGCGTGCTGACTCTTCAAATCCCTTCATTGTGGCTTGTGATGCATCTTTAGTTGCTGTAGGCGCTGTGCTCCTCCAAGAGCATGATGGGGTTGAGCATCCTGTTTCATACTTTTCTTGGAAGTTTTCTGACACTGAGCAGTCCTAAACGATATATGGCAAGGAGCTGGTGGCTGTGTCTTGGTCACAAAATCACTTGAGCTACCTCCTTTAATGGACCCAGAATGATATTACTGTGCGCATGGACCACCAGTTCCTGATGTATTAAAAAACTCCATAAGATTACCCACCGTCAAGCCTGCACATACCACGACCTATGCAATTTTTATCTAAGTATGAATTTGTAAAGGGGCTTTGAATGTCTTTTCAGACATGCTAAGTAAAAACCCTGCCGTGAACCCCAGCATAGATGAGCTCTCTGAACTCATTACCTTTGTCCCAGCCTCTTAAAATCTTGACGCTGACTCCCCATTCTGTCTTCTCTGCCAGTTTGTCACCAGATGCTCCCCTTATTGATCAAATACTCTCTGCTCAGTTGACCTCCCCAAATGGGATCACATTGTATGAGGACCTGGAATCTAAAGCTCATAAGAATACTCACTATGCCCTCAAGGAAAGGTAATCTTCTTCAGATAGAGTTTTGGTTCCTTCCACCTTTCATGAACAGGTGATTTAAGAGCATCATGAACCTTTAACTGTGGGACATCTTGGTTCTAGAAAATGCCTGGAACTGGTTAAAAATACCTGTAACTGCCCAGGAATTTATAGGGAGATCCTTACTTGGATTTTCCATTGTGTAGTGTATGCACAATCCAAATCTATTAGATCATTGGAAAAGGGCCTCTGGCACCCATTGCAACAAGCAAAGGTCCCCTGGACCTCAGTATCTGTAGATTTTATTGTAGAGTTGCAACCCTCCATAGGGTATGATGCAATAATGTTGGTGGTTGATCGCTTCACCAAGTCTGCACTCTTTATCCCATGCAACACAATGATCAATTCTGAAGAGAGTGAGGCCATGTTTGTGACTAATGTATTCTCCATGTTTGGAATCCCTAGGGAGACAGTGATTGAACGCAGCCCTTAATTTACTGCAAAATTTTGGAGTGCCCTCCTTGACCTTCTCCAGATTAAATTCTACAGGTCTACTACTTATCACCCTAGTCAGATGGTCAAAATGAGAGGGTGAACCAAATCCTGGATCAATATCTATGCTGTTATGATTCTGCAAGTCATGACACATGGGCGTCAGATCTTCCCATGGCGCAGTTTGCATATAATAATGTGCCCTATGCCCCATTAGCCTTTCCCCTTTGAGGCCAATTTGGGTTACAACCCTTCATTCCACATTGGCACTAGTCTCACTTCTACTGATATGCTGCAGAAGAACGCCTGAATCACATATGTGAAACCAACAATCTTGTATGTGAGCACCTGAACAAGTCAGTGGATGATTATAAGAAATTTGCAGACCAAAATGACACCCAAGCCATGAGATTGAGAAATAATTACTATGTTGGACACGCATCGCCTGAAATGAAGGTCCCTTCCTGTAACCTAGCATGCAAACGCTCTGGCCCTTTTAGGTGTTGAAGGACTTAAGAATTGGTGCTTTCCATATTAAGCTTCCTCCTCACTATAAAAACACAACATGTTTCATGTATCCCTGTTGTCTTTATTCAAAGGTTCTATGCACATGTCACCTAAAACTATCATGTTAGATGACTCCCAGGAAGCAGAGGTGGAGGAAATCTTGGCCTCCCATAAATCACATCACTCAATCCAGTACCTGGTAGCTTGGAAAGGTTGCCCTCCTTATAAAAATAGCTAAATAAGTATAAGAGACTGTGCTAACTGTAAAGAATTTGTGGAGACTTTCCAAAAAACTCATCCTAATGCCCTTCTCCCTCCCCAAAGATGGTGGTCCTCCTGGAAATTAAGAGCTCTGCAAGGCATGAAAATTATGCCCTTGCTTATTGTCAGATTTTCCCTGGGTTAGGCGAAAGCTTTGTCTGGGGGAAGGATTAATGCCCCCATTTGAGGGGTGTATATCCCAAATGGCTCAATAGATTTGAGAATGAGAATTGAATTTATAGTATTAACAAATATACTGAATTTGGGGCTTTGTATAAACTACTCCACATTTGAGGAAATGTTACATCCCCATTCCTTGAGACATGTGACCTGGGATATCACTTGACCTGGTCACGAGGGTGGCGAGATCCAAGTAAGGATCAGAACAGTAGGCAATCTAGAAGGCCAGGAGAAACCCTACTTGGATGGGTCCATGACAATCCTTGAGGCACAATGTCCCCACATACCCTATAAAAATCCCTACACGTTAGCATAATAAAGTACTTTCATCAATAGGATTTATTTTATCTTATTTTTTATTAAGTTCAATTTATTCTAAAGATGGGAGTCTCATCCATTGTTGCATCTGGAGCCACCTCTGTCCTCTTAGCTGAGCCTTGCCCCATGCAGTCAGCCTAGTTTTTGGGTTCCCCAGCATTAGCACCAGCGAGAGCATCTGGGGGAAACCCAACACTTATGTTCCAAGAGGTGGCATGTACCCTATTAAAAGAAAAGATAATGTAAGTCCAGATGATCAGCCCCTAAATCTGGATAGAAAGAAATTCCCTTACAGTAGTAGGAAGGGGCCATAGCCTCCCAGTAGAGTCCCTCTATAGGGTCAGTGACTTTGCTCATGTAGTAGATGAACGGTGGGCTACTGCCCTGGCTCCTCAAAAACCTTTTTCTCTGCACCCCACTTTCTCTTCTGATTTATTAAAAATAATTAATGGAGTATGAAGAGAGGCGAATCAGTTTAGACCCTCCAGAAGGACCCTCAGGCTCTCTCTAAGTGTGGCCTGGTCAGTGATGACATTCAATAAATCACCTCACTTGACCCAAATTCCCATATAAGCCCTATTTTACCTAAAAAGCCGGATTGGGTTTAAAAAATGGTATGAATTGCAAATCAAACCTGTGGATCAAATAATTTACAAACAAAATTCTATGATTTACAATATTGACAGGTTATGTCTTGACAGAACTGGAGAATTACTCATCTGAAAAATTTTTATTTACGTTTAACAGAATTCTACTCAATTACTTCTCAATCCTTTGGACATGCAGCCAAAGCTTTTATGGCGTCAACTGAGATCTCTAATACTTTCTCCCAACTCTACTGCAAGAGCCCAGGATGACATTTAGGGTGTCAAGCAAGAGGCTTGGTCATTGCAAATTTCCACTCTCACTTTCCCCCTCTAGTATATAGGGCAACCATCCTCCTTAGGGTAGGTTGCCAGTCTATTCAAAAGCTTTCCTCCAATTATTTATTTAATAGAACAGTAATTTTGTGTTGAACCCTTTGCCATGAAATATGCCTCCATACTGCCCCGCTGATTTTCACATTAATTCTTCAGTGATGCACACCGCCATGCACAAATACTTCTGTAAATTTCTGAGCAGAAGTCCCAATCTGTGTATTCATCATTACTCCCCACCCTTTGTGAGATAATGGATGACTACCTCCGCAATAATGATTGGCAATCTGTCACTCAAATCAAGGAGTCGTTTATCCACCTTTTTCCAAATTGATCTTCCCCATTTTGTGCGCAATCCATGACAATTGGTTGAGAGCCACATTGTGATTATTAGAACAATCTACCTTATTTTAAACATACTATTAAACAGCCACAATCCTTAGAGGGTTGTCACACTCTCTGCCTTTTTTCACCCTTGGGGGTTGCCACAGTAAGACATGCGGTTGCCTTTACTGAAGCCTTCTGGCTTGTTGTAGGGGCATTTGGTAGTTTTTGAACAGCTTATCCCTTAATCAATCCTTAGGGAACCCCTCTTAAAAGTCACTGGAGCATCTGAGCCTCAGGCATTCTATACCATCAACTGAGCACTGTCAAACCCCCTCAAGATGGACAGTTTTCTCCAAATTAGTCACAGCCCTGAAAGGTGAGATTGTTTGCAGAAAACTTGGCATGATAATTCTGCTTACTTTTTGTAATCAATTGAAATTTTCACAGTGAACTTGGCTGGGCAATTCTATCAATCATTAATTGACTTTAATGAAACTGGGTTGGGCTTTGGAGCATTTGGACAACATTTCATTAGGTTTTGATCTGCCAGTTGTCAAGTAGGTATAGCAAATTAATAAATGCTTGGATTTAGCTAAAATGTTAGCAAAATATCTGATGTCATGCCAATGGGAATTGAAATGCTGAAGGGAATAGATAATCTGGATTAAGGAAGAGGTAAGGTCTACAGTGCATTAGGGTTACTGCAAAAAATAATTTTTGGAACAATTTGGCTGAATTATTGTGGTATAATGCTTGATGGGAATGTAATTGGTTTGGGGAACTGGGCATTTAGTTGAAAAGCGGATAGAAATCAATCTTCCAGAAGTCAGGATCCTATACTGAATGATGATTGCTTGAATTTGGGTGGAATAAAATACTAGAAAAATATCTAACAGTGAATTGATGGTAATCAATCTGTTGTGGTACACAGATAATTGGGATGAGGGTAAAGTGAGGTCCTTAAGGCGTTATGGGTACTTAGCAGAATTTGATATCCTATGTTTGGTCAAACCCCAAATAACATTATTTCCCCTACTTGACTAAACATAGGGATTGACAAATTTTTTATGGCTGGCAATAGGGTTATTAGTTGATGGGGGTTGGCATCTTGGTGCCATACTAGTACTCCTTTAAGAAGTTATCATGTACTCTGTTGATGGTGTGCCCTTTGGTGGGATCTTTGAGTATATGCATTGGTTAAATTATCCTCAATATTTCCAGTCACCCCTTTCCAGATGTGTTAAAACTTAAATTACTTCACTGAACTAATAGCTATTGTAATAGTGCACTTGCTCCCTTAAACTAAGACATTGCATAGAATGACGGTTCCAGCTGTCATGCTCTCTACATTTCATTTTATGCGCCAGCATATTAGAGTAAGCCTCAGGTTGTAGATTGATCACATTTGAGTGAGGTTCTCTAGATCTTTAAAGGGCTCCTTCCAATAGGGCTCCCTATCCCTAGGGGGTAGAATCATCATTGTAAAGCACCAAATCTCTCAAGGTTAAGAAGAGTAGCAATATCTTCTTTATCTTTTTTCTCCTCTGGGTTTTTGCTTTTTCCACCATAAGAAATGGGTTTTAGGGTTGGAGGGTTTTTTACAGATGAATCCATTGTATTCTTTCTGGGTAACCCTAAATTGACAGGATCATCATCCTTAAATTCTACTTTAGTTTCGGGGTGATTCTTGCAGAAAATCATCTGGAGCTTCTCTAACATCAGGAAAAATAAGTAATCAGCCTCCTTTAGGGCTGTGTTTGCAGAGTTGGCATTTAAAACCCCTCCTTACTAAAATCTTTATAGATGAATCCTACAGAAACTTAACCAATGTGCCCAGAAACTAACTCAAGTTCCTTTCTATAGGAGTGTAGAAGGCATCTCTTTTCCCCTCTACAGCTCTTCTCTTATTTGGATCCTTTCTCCTTTGATCACTGCACCACATAGTTTAATTATGGCCTCCTTGACGTCCTCATAAGTCTGGGCATGGTTAAGCGCTTTCTAATATAAGTACCATATTTCTCACATAATGCTCATATTGCCTTCTCCTGGGTTGGTGGTAACATCGTTAGTACACTCCCTGTAGTGAGCACCAAGTGTTGAAATTTAGACTAAATCTGGGCAAGATATGTACAGGTACATCCAACACTCAAACAGGTATAGCTGTATAAAGACAGCATGCCTCAAAAACAAACTAAAGTTAGGTAAAAAATAACAACTTTATAAAATAAGCCTTCCAGATTTACTGAAGTCTCATTTGGTACTTACAGCATTGGGGATCTGGCGTAATGGAAACCAGCATATTCAAAGAAAACTTTTAAAAACAGCTGCAAACTTTTTGGGTATTACATCCAAAAAAGATTCAGGATTGTTGGAGTTTACCCTAATTTGGGTAAAGCCTTGACCTGTGGTTTCCCCATTAAGCATAAATGCTTTTGGGCTTTATTTATATTTATTTAATTTATTAGTGTATTAATCCACCTATGCACAGTGCATCATTGATTCCAACCCTATTTACTCCATGTGCAGTTCACTGATGTTTCCAGTTCAAAAGGCATCTAAACTCAATTAATTCTATTCCTGATATCACAATTGAGTTGTATGACTTACAACGAAATTTATTCCTTCCCAATTAGGCATAATTAGCATTTTGAGAATGCTACAATTTTAACAGAGTTGACATATCATTTATTATTAATCTTATCAGATCTGATAATTAATAGTATCAGATAATTGATAGAAAAGATCTTATTAATTATTAGACATGAAAATCTCATTATACTATAAATATCCCTAAGTATTTTGAAGAATAAATTAACTTTTTGCAGTATTATCTACTCTTTGAAGTCCAATTGCCTTATTTATAATTGGATTTTAGTGCAAAATACAACCATTATTATATTCATCCTGTGAGAACCTCTGAACCATAGCCATCTGGTTAAGTTCCAACATTAGAGAATTTAATTGGACCTCTGAACCTCTAATAAAGGTTAAGTCCTATAATATTTATATATTGGATTTCAGTGCAAAATCCAAGACTGTCCACCATATTAAGTGAGCTTCAAGGACCTAACTCAATTTAATATTGGATTAGTGTAAATTCTGACACACGCCTTCATTATAAGCCCTCAAGCTTCACAGTGATACCTGAGCAGCAAAGGATTTCAGCTTAGAGTTTTAAAATGCTGACAAGTCTAAAACAGCTCAAAAATTCCTCAAATGATCAAGCTGTTTATCACAAGGAACAATAGGTGGCACCTGACTATCTAATGGGTGACTTGGTATGATAAACACATTTAATCTGCACCTTAAAATCGTTTCAAAGAAGGATTGCAGATGAGCCAGACCGTTACCTCTAAAAAGGTGTTAGAGAATGATATTTACACTTGTAATTACCATCACATTGGAATTTAAAATTTATTCATAGCTTTTTTAAGCTTTAGTGGTGCCCACCCCAAAAGGGGGAGCTGCCACACATCTTTATTTGCAAATGGGCCAAAAAAAGGGTTTAATAGAAATTTAAAAAATCCTAATATGGCACCTCAGCTAACAGCGTAGGAAGCCATATCAGAAGGTGCGGAAGCTTTTGGGAAACTTTTGTCTGGCGCCCACTTTAGCTGGTGGACCATGGCGGACAACACAGTGATTGGGCATCAGCGACCTGTGGCATAAGGTGGTATAATTGTGGGTTTTCTTCATTAATGAGGCTGGCAGTGTCTATCGCCTCAATGTGTTGAGAAAGTTGATGCTCAGCAAAAGTGATTAGAGAAGGCACACAAGTTAAAGGCTTGATGCGCTGGAGGGTTTGAGGAAAATTAATGTCAAACAGAGAAGTTTTTGCAATGTTGATGCAAGCACAGCTTGCTCAAAAAGTGATATCCTCAATTTTGTATTTTGCATCCTCATCAAATTTATGGGGGAAATTTGGTATGGGAATACTCTCAACAAGGGGTTCCATCGCCCCATTATTCATAGCTTCTTCTCTTTCCCTACTAAAAGTAAAAATCCAATGGAGATAGAGCTCATAATGGAGGATGACCTAGAGTTTGAGGTCACAGAAATTTTACGTTTATGATAAGTCAAATGCAGCTTCCATTATAAAAGTTTCTTGTAAAGGATATTTTAGCGTATAATAAAGCTGATTGCCTTTTAGAATTGCAACTATTACCGTGAATTGGTTAATGATTTTCACAAAAAACCCCAAAGCATCTTCATTAATCAAGATGGAATCTATTGCATCAATCAAACCCACAACCCCTCACAACTAATTACGCCTTAGTGCAGGACCCTGAGATTGAATGAAATATGTCCTTTTAGGAAAGTGTAATGTAAGGTTCTTAAACGCGGCTACCATTTTGGACTGAACCTTGTACCCCTTTAAGACTGTCAGATACTAGATATTGGATATGATGGGAAAAATATCAATCATTCAACTCATACATCAGAATTAACGCCTAGACCTAAGAAGGTGGATAAAGAAGCTACTAAGATAAATACATGGAAAAAATAAATGTCAATAAGGTAAAACCCGCTAATAGTAAGATTTCATCAAATCAATTTGAGCCCAAGATACCCCAAAATGATGTCCTGCCTAATTGAATGAAGGATCATTGTAATTTTAGGTGATTATCACTCAATGTGGCACATGAGGCAGTAAATTAAGACAAACCCAAAAAATGGTAAAAATAAAGAATCTGCCTAATGATTGACCTAGTGTGACATCAAGGCTCATCTGATTTAGTACATTCACCATGCAATTTTGCCCTATCAAAAAAATGCTACAAAGGCATTATACCATCCAGAATGCCTTGCCTGACCAAGAGCCTCCCATCCATATTTCCCCCTATATACTTTTTTAATCCTTTTCATTTTTGGAATTATAGTATCATGTATGACATAGAAAACCCTAGTTATACCACAATAAAGTTTTAACATTAATTCTATATCTCATTTCAGTACTTGACTTTAATAAATCCATTTCACCATATCTGCCATAGGACAGATACTTGAGCTGATGAGACATATGTGGTGACTTGACACCCTTTAAATAAATGTGATACTTGTTGTGCATTGTCAGGATTCCTACCCAAATGGCGGATTTGAATATGTTGAATGATGGGAATCAATCCCAAACCAACCATAAGGCCCAAACTTCTGTTGGGGTTAATCCCCAACAAAAGTTGGCAGCTATTGAGGTTGGCAAACATTCCTGATTCAATCCAAAAGCCCAAATTTCTGTTGGGCATCATCCCTGATGAAAGTCGACTATGATCAAAATCAGTGATCAACCCTGACTGATATGCCAGAATCCTGCTCCCTCAGAGGCACTCAATTTTAGGGTTCAAACCTGAGCTATGAGGCGATCTCTATCATATTGACCAAGTAAATTGGAGTTTGTACCAGATCCACGATTTGTTTATCTATTAGATCTAGGCTTGAATGGCTTAGATGATCCCTAATATAACTCCCAGATTCCTTTAAAAAGTGGGTATTGAATGATAAACCTTACGCCTTTTTTTTTCTTTTCAGAATTTTAAGCTAAAATTGCTTTATTTTCTGTTTAAAATTGATTATCCAGACATAGTATCTAGAAAAAGACTTTTTGACCAAGAGAAGCAAAAATAAGCAATACAACACCCTGAAACTTCAGGTCCCCTGGACTCAAAAATATTAAGGAATATGAGGTATTACACCCGTGGTACCAACAAAACTGGTGCTCCCTGCCAGGTGCCCCCAAGTTCCCTGCGAGAGCTGATTTGGGGAAAAGAGGAGGGGTAGTCGCAGCTGAGGGCCATTGGCCTGAGGCATATACCATGGGCTTAAACAACCCAGAAGGTATGACCTGGCCTGGCCCCTGCCCCACAGAGGGCAAGCCATAATGAGGGGGGACCAAGGGCCCCCATAACTAGCCTGGGAGACCAAGCCTAGGCTACCAGGGATCAATCACAATGCCAGCCCCAGCACTGGTGCCAGCTCTTATGCCAATGCTGGCGTCAATCCCAATGCCGGCCCCAGCGCCAATGTTGACTCTTATGCTGATGCTGAGACCACTTCCCAATGACGCTCGCCAGATCCTGCCATTGTTTCCATGCCAGTTACCTTGGCCCATTCCACCCTGCCACCCAGATCTGGTGCCCCCGCCTTGGCTCAAACCCCTAGCTGAGGCTTGGAAGGGGTTATGTCAGGATTTTTCCTTAATTGGGGGAAGCCCCAGCTAATGGTCGTGACCTGCCTATGGGTGGATGCCAGATTGGGCTCCCCATTAACTTGAGGTAAGCACAATCTGAAGTATTGGGGATTGACCCCAATAATTAATTAAAATTAATAGTAAATTTGGCAACGGTGACTAATGATGAGGATGCAAAACAATCAATTGGGCTGTGGGAAGTTACCATCTGACTTTGACCCAATAAAGTTGCCCTTTTGAGAGCACCGGTGACTGATGCTAAGGATGCTCCCATTCCACTTATATTATTAACTTATTCATTTATATTCATTTGTCTTTGTCAATAAATGCTGAAACTATCTTAATATTCCCTTTCCAAATTCATCAAGGTCCTAAAAAACCTTGAGGATCAATTTGATGAAGTACCATTTCTCACAATCTCTTTCCTTATTAGTTTGATTAAGGCTTTAATGGCCTATTAACTCGCTGGGGGCTTTGGGACCCTGACTAATTATGGGCATGGATTAGAGTTGCTCCCCCGTGGCCTTACATGCATCCCAAAGCTTCAATTATTGACCGTTGGGCTCCTTGGGCATAGCACCATTGAGCTAAAAACGGAATCCCAACAGGCTGGTACTAACTATATGGCTTAGCAAATGCTTAAAAATACCTGCATCTAATTGATCTCACCATGGAAGATAACCCAGTTGATAGTGTCATCCACTAGGTGAACAACAGAAATGCTAAAGAAGATGAAAAAATGTGAAGTCCGCCCATTGTCACATTTGAATAAGTTGAATTTCCTATGAGATTTCTGAATCCCATTGTCTGACATAAATTTTCAATGAAGTATATAGAGACTTACTACATGGATTCATTAACCCAAAAGAGAGAGCCAGCCATAAAAGAGCATCCGCCATGGACAGGAATCTCATGATCCTATATGAGTCAAGTGTTCTCCCAGAGAGCTATGGATCAAGTGTGAATCTACCTCGCTTTATCCTTTGATTCACTTACTGCGCTCTATCATATTGTGCATTTTCTAGGAGGTCATAATGAGGAACTCTTCCGTCATATCAGAACCCAAGGCCTTACAGATGGCATATGAAAGGATATATAATTTAGTATCACAAAGTATAGGAGATGTACGCTGCTTGATAAAATTAAACCATCCTATATATTCAACTTTAAAATCAAATGAGGACAATTGATTTTGGCGTTATCAAATATGTGGAGGAAGCTATAAGTTTTCTTTAAAATGACATCTTGAAGTTGAACAAAAAATGAAATTATTACTCAACCCCTTCACTGAAAAGCTCCAAAGGCAAGATAATAAAGCCCATGGTGTAATGGAAGCTCAAGCATCTACTAGCCATCATAAGGAGGAAGAACAGATCAACTTTCTCAAGTACCAGCTAGAGAAAGCCTTATGATAAAATTGATGAACTTGGGGCCCATAGAACCTCTAAGATTTCATCATTAACTCAATTTATTTTTTCCTGAGTTGCCCATGTCAAACAGGATCTGGTATCCAGTGTGACCCAGAAATCTAATCTTTCCATTACCAAGCAACTCAATAGATTGTAAAGCAACATGAGAGTTAAATTCCATAAAAAGAAGACATTAACCAAGTCTACCATAACCTAAACAAAACTGGGTAGCATTGTAACACCCATATAAAAGAGCTGAAAGACAAGACCAACAAGACTCCTCAAACACAGAATGAAAGGATTGAAAGGAGGACTTGAACTGGCGCATTGAAACATTGAAGGATAAGAATGAGCTTTTGCAAACCTACAACTTATCCGCTCACCAACAAATTTATGATCTGTGCATCAGCATCAAAACTTGGAGAATGATAGAGTCTTGAGAAATGAATTAATTTGCTGGATGTCAAACCATGACTTACTTAGTGGAAATGAAGCAACATCTTTACCCTCTACAGGATCAAATATTTTGACTCTCACATTAAGTGAACAGAATTACACACATACCAAAATTACTGAACCTGAAGCTCCTGAATTACACGTCGTCACAAGATTGTAGGCCACTACCTTTAAGCCTACGTTCAAGGACAAGTTTGCACCTGGCCAAGAGAATAATACATCTTTCCTTTACATCTATGAAGCTTCAATGGAAGATATGACTGATCATCAAAAGGTTATGCATAACTTATATTCTTAAGCCATATGCTCAAGAGGTTATGGTGCCTCATATGAATGACCTGCATACCTGGAGAGAGGTGAATAAAGTGCTCATAAAAGTATTTTTATCTAAGAAATGCCTAAGCATGAAGAAACAGGCCTTCATGAGAATTGTGCTTCAACAAAATGAGCCCTGACTGAATTTTCGTATTGCTTTTATATTAAGGCCCAAACGCTGTTGACCTCAAAGATGCTTACATTAGATGATTCTGTAGCCGCCATCGTTGCTGGTTTACATACTAACCCCAACCTAGCCATGAACGTCACATCTTTCAAGCAATGATATAATTCAAATTTGTACATTAAAGAGCCCTGATCAATGTGGTGATATACACAAACAAGAGACCTCCTGAAAGCCTCCACAAAACCCAGCGTGTATACTGTGGAGAAAGAAAAAGCCAAAGAAGGAGGAGAAGTCAAGATGTAACTACTGCAAGAAAAAACCATAACAAGGATATGATTTTTTAATAAGAACCCTGTCCTTCACAAGCAGGGAATTTAAGGTCAGCTTAGGGTCAGGTACCTCTAAAGCTGACTGACCTAAAATACTGAAAGTGAAACATTGTCATTCATTCATCTTGAATGCATTAATAATGAATCTGGTGATAACTCTGAAGGGGGTTACAAAGACAAAGGTTATTATATTTTAGTATACCTGCTGAGCTCGCCATTCTGGACCACATGAATGCTGAAAAATATTGATGACTCCCAGGTTCCCAAAGCCGCTTACCTCAGTCAACTTATTTGGTACCCCAGAATAATTGATACAGCTATCAATGCTGATTAATACCTTGCCCTGTTGATCAGACCCATTTTGAGTGTTTAAAGTCTACTGGAGATCAAGAGGAAGTATATTTAGACTACAAAAAAGCTCAATGCAACTCTTCACTTCAAAGAGGAGTTAGCCCTCCCACCAAAGTTTGGAGTAACTATTACCAAAGTAGAAGTGGCGATTAGAAGGTCTGAGCCATGGCTATCTTAATATGGGACTATCTATTAATGTTGTCCCATCCCATCTCATCAAGAAGAATAAAGTCACTTTAACCTTGAATGCACTCTAGACTATCGCACTGTTGGTCCAAACAGCACCAAGTCAATAGGTGCATATTCATCTCTGCCAATCCAAGTTGGCAAGTTAGTTTTCTCAGCTCCTGAAGTTGCCCTGGACAACAGTCATTATGATTTACTTACCAAAATGCAGCTTATTATCAAATATGAAGGTATCATCAATCTGAAAGAAGGATATTTTTAACTTCTCAACTATGAAGTTCCCCTTATAATGGATAGTAAAGACTCCTTTATGAAAAATTACTCTTGTCTGGTTGAGTACCCTGTTTCTGCTTTACCTTTGCAATATTCTACCTCTGAAAAACATGGAAAAGCTATCTTACTCAGTAGAAGCAGCAGATATATCATTTTATGCCAGCAAGGAGGTAAAATTGAACCAGGATAACAAATAGTGGTTTCTAACAACATAACCCTGAGTATACCACCAAACTGCTTGCCGCATATCACTATTGTCAATGGAGTCATTAGAGTTATACCAAGAGTTTTACCAGGAGTCCTTGATCCGGCCTATCAGCGGCCTATTGGGATACTTCTTGGGAACCTGGATAGCCAAGGTATCTTAGTCAAGAAACATTAAAATATTTGTAATGATCAAGTACTTCCCATTGATGAAATTTACAAGGTACAGTTAATTAGTACTCACCTAGATTTTTTTCCTACCCACTGATAATTTAATTTGTGCTATCTTTCATGTCCAAATATTTAATAATTTAAATAAGGAAGAACTTGAGAAAGTGCATCAATTACTTGAAGACTATCACAATGTCTTCTCTACGTCAAATACTGACTATGATCACATGAAAGACTGAACACATAGTATTGACGTTGGAGATTCAACCCCTATTTGATAGAAGCCTTATAGGAATTCAAAGGTAGAGGAGCAATACATGAAGACTGAGCTCAGGCAATTATTGGATGTTAGCTTACTTATGCCCTCCAAGAGTCTATGATCATACCCAATGTCACTTATAAAGAAGAAGGATGGTGGTCACAGAATATTGATCTATTACAGAAAGTAAAAGCATTTACTAATAAGGAAACTCATTTCTACAAATTGATGATCCTTTGGCCTGAATCTAGCTCAAATTTCTTTTCTGCAATGGACCTCACCAGTGACTATTGTCAGATGGATATATTGCCAGAAGACCAACGAAAAGTGCACATTGATATGCATGAAAAGATTATTCAACCTACCTGGCTCCCTAAGGAATTATGAAACGCTCCCCCTTGTTCCAATAGTAGATGAATTAAATCATGCAAGAACGTAAACTAAGCTGTGTGATCATGTACCTAGATGAAATTATGGTGTTTTCAAAAGTATTTATCTATCATATGGACCACCTCAAGTCAGTTTTTAATGGCTAAGAGAGAATTACATCAAATTAAAGCCTATGAAACGTATCTTTTTCCAGAAGGAACTGGATTTTTTAGGACACGCTATATTTTGCGGAGTAATTCAACTCTTATACTGTAAGTTGAAGCAATTTCTAAGATGTCTGAACCAAAGAGCTTTCAAGGCATATAGGTATTCTTAGAAATGATGGGATATTACCATCAAATTATCCCCAATTTCGCTCAATCACTGAACCTCTGGTCAGTTTGCTTGCAAAAACACCCTTTTCATATGGGGGAATAGAGAAAAGGAATGCATTTGAGTCAATGAAGGGGTATTTGAAGAGAAGACATTCTAAGGTATCCAAACTATGGGAAGCCATTCATTTATCTACTAATGCCTCCGCTTTAGCCATAGGCGACATTATCTCACAATTGAATGATGAAGACATAAAAACCCAGTGTCCTAAAATAGCAAAACGCTTTCCAAAGCTGAGCGAAACTATAGCATCATGGAGAAAATGTGCTTAGCTGTTGTCATGGCAGTAATACCTTTCTAGCACTTTTTGTATGATATGAACTTTACAGTTGTTTCAGACCACCCTTCTTTAAAGTGGCTGCAAAACATGAAAGATCTTGTAGGAAGACTGGCCTGCTGGGATCATAAACTTCAGCACTACAAAATCTATAATGTCAAAGAGCTGGAACAAAGCACATGAACATAGATGGAATGACTTGACTACCCTTACAATATATAGTTAATTTAAGCTGAATTGGTCATGACCTACTCATAATTTAGACTCTTGGTTAGAGAAAGATGAACTATTTCAATAGATTCTAAAAAGACATTCTCAAAATATAAAAGTCCTTGATGGTATCTTTTCAAGAAAGTCAGAACTGACTGGCTACCTTGCTTAAGACCTTCAGGGTGGTTAACAGTTATAACGGAATCCCACAATACCTTATGAAATGCATGAGTCAGAAAAATTAATAAATGGATCAAGAATCTTTACTATTGGGAAGAAATAGTGGACTCTGTAGTGGAAGTTTTAGATACTTGCATAACTTGTTAAAAACAGACGCTGCATAAGGTTAAGTAAAAGTATCAGCCCATGACCACTCAGCAGCCGTTTCATACCATCAGTTTAGACGTCATAGGTCCTTTACCTGAATCCATATGAGGAAATTAATACATCCTTGTAGGAATTAATCCCTTCACAAAGTGGGTCAAAGCAATCACCATTCCCGCACAGCCTGCCAAAGCTACCATTAACTATCTAAATTAAAATATTTACTAGCATGGATGACTGAAGTACTGCTATGTGACAATGGGAAGGACTATAGAATAAGAGTTGTGAGGATTTTTGCTACAAGCATGGGAATCCAACAATTATTTTCACCATTTTACAACCTATCAACTAATGGGAATGTAGAAAGAGCGAATGGAACGTTAATTTTAATATTATGCAAAATGGCCATTACCAATCCATTACTCTGGTACTAATATTTACCAATTGCTTTGATGGCTTATAGGATAAGTTTTTATTAAATCATTAAAATGTCACCCTAAAGGCCTTATATGGAAGAGAACCTAGAATTTAAGTTTATTATCTCTAGAAGTTACTAGTGAAAATACCGAAGGTCTGATAAAGTGCAAGATTATTAGCACAGAAGATCATTTAACTAAAATCAGAGCAATGATTAAATTAGTCAAGACCATTAAAATAGAATGTCAATCAGCAAATGCATTTTGCCAACTTACCCACTATGAGAATTTGGAATTATTCCTATACTATCACAATTGTATAGCACCCTGAGGAGGAAAATTTGATTCCATATGGGATGGGCCATATGCTATAACCTACAAACATGAGGACAAATAGTCATTCAAGTCTTTAGTTAACTGTAGTAACCATTACCGCATACATAGCTTATTCTTACACTGTTTTTCTCCAGCCAATATCCTTGAAGGGATTGATGTCGGATATCAGGATATCGGACTTGATGGGAAAATATCTACTATCTGACTTCCACAACAAAAATTTAATGGCTAGACCCAAGAAGGGGGTTAAAGAAGCTACTCTGATTAACACATTGAAAATCAATATTCAGTAAGGTTTAAACTGCTACTAGGAAAATTCATCAGATCAATTTGATCCTAAGATACCCTGAGATGAAATTCTGCCTAAATGAAAGATCATAAGAATGTCAGATAATAGTTACTTAAGGTTGTACACGAGGCAATAAATTAAGACAAACCTAAAAAGAGTAAGAAGCAATAGTCTGCCTAATGATTAACCTAGTTTTCTGCCAAGCCTAATCTGACTTGGTACATTCAACTTACCTTTTCTCCTATCAAAAATATGCTACAAAGGGATTATACCATATAGATGCATCACCTGTCCAAGGGCCACCCATCTACATTTGCCCCACTACTATTTTTATTAAGCTTTTCCTTTTTGAGCTTTATATTGCTAAGTATGTCATATAAAAACTCCTATTTATACTATGTTAAAGTTATGCCATTAATTCTACAACTCGTTTTAGTATTTGACTTCAATAAGTCCATTTTACCATAATTACCATAGGATGGATACTCTAGCTGATGGGACATAAGTGGTGACTTAAATCTTTTAAAATAAAAAATATAATTGTCATGCAACTTAGATGGCTTCCTTTATTGACTGTCAGGATTCTTGGGCATAGCACCATTGAGCTAAGAAAATGGAAGCCCAACAAGGACCAAGTGGTGTACCAACCCTCAAGCTTTGCCCCTGGTCAAGTATGGTGACCAGATTCAAAAACTGGACATGAGATTTGAGGCTTATGCCAATACATTTCTGAACCTCCTACTCAAAACAAGTTTCTAATCTCAATAGACATCATTATATCTGAGATTTAAAAAGTACAATGCGCAAAAAATCAAACAAGTTTGAACAAATTGAAAGACAAGGCCAAAACCAAAGCAACAAGTACAATACCATCACAAAAAAGGCTTTTAAAACCAGGACATACCTGGTTTAAAAATTGATACCCAGGTGGTCCATGGTTAAAAAAAAACTCATAAATAATCTTTTTAGTACTAGATGGTCCACTCATAAAGAATCTTATGGTCAGAAATTGTTTAAATATGGGTCAACTGAATTACTAAGTTTTTGTGTCATTATAGAAAAATTTGACAGTTAAATCCCAAAATAATATACTTAGAAATTGATTAACAGTTTAGGATGTCAAACCACATAATCCTACCCCAAAATCACAACTATAAAACTCAGCACCCTGATCTGGTAGGGTCTTTAGTTAATTTGAAGCTTTATACAACTAAAGCTTTTAGAAATTCCCTTATCTTTCATAAAAATCTCTTCTGATCTCAGCGCCCAAAATACACTAGTGAGGCCTATAGAGGGGCCACAATTGTTCTGTCAGTTATGTTGGTGCACATTGTCTCTTTATTAGCATATTAGCTACCATTAAAGGTAGAGCAAGGAAAAAATGAGCCCCACATATCAAACACTCAATATGGACAAGTTTCTTTTTGTAAAGTCCAAAAACAATTTCATGAAATAAACACCCCTAGACACAACTTTGAGTACTTTTCAGATGAGGTAACAGTAGTTGCACAAGTTAAGTGAGACTTAGAATAAGCTTATATAGAAAAATTTAAATGAGCACTTTTTTAACCATGCAAATATTTAGACTTTGCTAAACAATACAGGGATGAAGACAGGGCAGACCTCACAACATAAACGCCACTATTTGGTAACAACAATGCTCTTTCATGAAAGACATGGACACAGTTGCTTCTAGACTTGAGCTTAATGTTTGTAGAAAGTACAATGTTTTTCAAATAATATTCCCACTTCCTTTCATTCAGAAGAGCCATTCCTGCATCATCATGAAGATGTTGCCTTGTGACCTTTGGATAATGTTGTAGATGCTTTAGTATCTGTTGGGATTCAAGATGACGAGCAACCTGCAATCTCTGCTCCCAAATTGAGCCTTAATATATTGAATTTTAAACCAGCGTGAACATAACCTTACCTTGAATGTGCAAAACTAGATTTGAGAATGAAGCATCATACATATGAGAACTAATGAAAACACCTTCAGGAATCCAATACCCGCTTCCCAAATCATTAGAGGCGCGTCTCCAACTGCTTCAGTCATGAGGACGACGCAATACAAGGAAAATGCTAACCAAGCGTTTAATCTGTAAGGCAGTAAAAGATCCTGATCTTATGGGACCACAAAGGTCCCTAAGGCACCATGTCCCTACACGTTTAAAAAATATAAATGCTTTCTAACTCAATAAAGTAGTTTATATTCGCCCCATCTTTTCTTCTTTGACCTCTCTGCTAATTTACAGCTTCAAGCCCATTTTTGGACTTCAGTGACAGTCAAGAGAACTTTTACACCAAGAGAAGTGGTGCTCACTACAGGGGGCTCTGAGCTGTCCAAAGTGAAAACGTTTATTATAAACAATGAAGAATACTAGCAGTCACAAAAGTCAACCTGCTTATCAGCCAAGAAGCGTCGCTCAGATGGATTAGTGCCTCAAAATTTGAAGTACCACCCACTAAGTTTGAAAGTTTGGAATTTTGGACCATGTTCCAGTTCTCTATACCTTCAGTTGATGGTGATCAGTATAACTTCAGTAAGTGAACCTTAACAATACTTATTTAACAGTTATTAAGTGGCATTTATTAAGAGTGGTTAGCCTGGTAGGGTGATTCATGCATCCAACCTTTTGCAGGTTTTTCTTAATACAAGTTCAAAACCTGTACTGGCTAGAAAAAATCTTGGTGTGATATTATTTGTCCCAGGTTGACCCACCTTAAATAATTTTTATTAATTTTTTTAAATGGCATTTACTTCTGCTTCCACCCCTAGTGCAGGTTTTGAGTTTAAACCTGTACTGGCTAGAAAACAAACTCAGTGTGGTATATTTGTCCCAAGGTCAACCCACCTCGAATTTTAAATGGCATTTACTCCGTGGGGGCCTTCTCAAGCCACTCCCGCGCCTCTTTGGTACCTTCTACCATGCGGGACCTTTATACTTCATCCCAATTACAGGCGGGAGAGCTGACCTTGGGCACTGGGTGCTACCTTCAAAATTTTGTCCAACCCTGCTATTCATCACTTCATCCAGTTAGTCTGGTTACACCATCATGATGATTCTCCCAAAAACTAGGGTTTACCCAAACTTTACACTCCTATGTTCTTAATTCCTAAAACGCGGCCTCCTCTTTCATCCACAACTAATGAGAAGCCATTATCAATATGTAACAATTAATCAATGAATCCTGAGTCCAAATCATGGCGTCAGATAGCAAACTTTTTGGTTTCCTCAAGGACCAACTTCGCCAGAATATCTAGTTCCTTGAGGCTTCTTGGAACCAGCGCCTACACCAAGTCAAAGATTTGGCATAGAGGCTACAGCTACACTATCAGGAGCTGACCTCTCACGACTACACCTCTGGGAGTGAAGGACCTGAAGGACCCCATGGGCCACGAGGGCCCTCTGGCCCAGGTCACTTACTCCTGGAGACCTTGATGACCCTTGAAGAAATGATGTCTTAACAGCTTTCACTTACTTATGAGATCAGATCCAAAATGCAGCCCAAGAATTTCAAGTCTGAGTAGATGGAGTCCTCCCTCAACCATAGGGTCTCAAATGAGGCATTATCAGTTGTAATGGATAGCTTCAACGCCTTAACCAAGATTAATGATAGTATTATATTTCAGCTCTAACAAACCTGTCAAAGGTTTGAGACCCGTTTGGCCACCTGGAAAGTTAGCGTTTTTCTTCAGGGCGCTGATATTTAAGCCCTAAAAGATCACTTTGCTCATAAGGCGTCTTTTTCCTCCCTCTACTTGAACTAGGATGATATTCAAGAGGGCCTCGATGGCCTAAGGCCAATATTGGACTAGCAGGCCCCCTGCAACTATGCAGAAACTATGATCTCCGAGCCTGCACCAATTCCTGGCGTCAACACCCTATACACTCAACTTGTAACTAATTTAAACTATTTTTAAGGAGAAGTGTACCCCTGGCTATGAAAGCATCACCTCTTTCCTATATGCATATGAGAGTTTCAGATAAGGGGCCACTGACTGACAAAAAGTGAAGCATATTCGCTTCTGCTTTAACAGCATTTCTCAGGAGATCATGACTCAACACCTGAATTAATGAAACACCTAGGTGAAGGTTTGGACGTCCTTAGTTCAAGAATTTGGCAGCAATCAAACCCTAGCCAATCAAAAACAAGCGTTCATGGATATCAGCCTGAATAAAGGAGAGTGCCAGGTGGTGTTTGCCGGCCATTTCTAGGCTCAAGCGCAACCTTTGGTTACCACAGATCTTATTATCTTGTACAATGCCATTACCACTGTCTTCTTCGCTTTGGGATCTTATCCTGAGGTTCAAAAGCACATGATTGGCCAAAAAACAGTTTTACATGCATTTGCAAAATTAAGGAAGCGCTTAACGAGATCCCTGCAATGACCTTACATCCTAAGGCTACCACTTCTGCTTCCTCTAACCGTCCTCAGGTCCATGTGGTCAAAAACCAGAAAAATCCTTGGCCCTGATGCACCTACTGCAATGGCTTCCAGCACTGTGCTAAGACATGCAAGAAATGGCTTGCCGAGGAGGTGGGAAAAGGGCATCAGCACAACGGACAAGGCGTTACATACTGACTTTGCTACCACGCCATAAAAATCATTACAGACCTCTAATGAGCCTGAAGCTACCATACCTGAAGAATTAGTGATACCCATTGAGAATTAAATAATTGATAGTGTTTAATCTTCTGATGACTCTCCCATGTTTCTCATTCTACCTCCACAGTTTGGAAGTCTGGTTGCCCACTTTTCTGTACAAGTTCATAAGATTCTGTTCTTGCCATAGTCAACAGTGGTTTCTCATATATGTTATATCATTCAAGTTGATGAAGCATATCAAGGTCGCTATGAACTTGCCACATTATATTAAGTACAGAATGGCTGGGCCCCAATGTATACGATCTATAGGGGCCTATCCTTCCCTACCTATCTTATATAGGGAAGGTTTTGTAAATACCACCGCCATCACATTGGATAACCTAATCTATGAACTTCTTCTTGGAACTCAGTTTCTCTGAGACTACTCCACGGTGGTACACTAGGATGACGGATTTCTATTTCTACTGGGACATCAGGTCCCTCTAATATTCAAAACTTTCTGCGACTCCAGGGTGGAGGTCAAGGCTTGGGTTTGCCTATTTGAGAGTGAAAGCTAAGTTGACTGATTTGAGTATCACATAAGGGGCTCTCAGGGCTGGCTGCCCCACCTGCTTTTTATGGACAAGAAGGCATGCCGATATACTTACCTAGGGCGACCACTATTTCTCCAAAGTACCAAATTTTTGCTGACACCTGGATCCATGTTAGCATGCCTTCTGGATACCTGCTGGAAATTTAAGTCCTAGATAGCCTGTCCACCAAGGAGATTCTAACCTGTCCTGGAATTCCAGATCCAGCTTATGCTGGATATATATCTGTGTTATTGTCTAACCTTATTGAAAAATCTAGAGTAGGCCCAAAAAGTCCCACCGCCCATGTCCGCCTCCTACCAGTAGAGGATGTCAATGATCCGCAGTTTTGCCTCCTAAGGGATATTGGTTTGGATACGACCCATCAGTGACTCTATTCAACACCAATATTAGAAAGGATATCACTGGGGAACAACAGTGCCAAGTTCAAGGATTTTGGAGGAGTAAAAAAACCTATTCTCAACCTCAACCTACAACTTTTAAAATTGAGTGGGGTTCTACATCATGTTGAGACTGGAAAAGCTTTCCCCTTTAGTTCCTGATCTTACCATAAAAGTAAGGCTGAAGAGGCTCAGGTGGCGGCAGAACTCAACAAAGTACTCAACGCCAGAATATTTTTGCCTTTGCGAAGCCCTTGGGCCTCTCTTCTCATACTGGTTCAGAAGAAGGGTGGCAGCCATCAGGTGGTGATGGACTAATGATGGCTCAACTCCACACCAAGAAGGGCAGTTATCCTCTGCCCCATGTTGACAACTCTCTTTGCCTACTTGCTGGATCGTGGTACTTTTCCACAATGGACCTTGACAGCGTATATTGGTAAGTGAAGCTCGCCCTTGAAGATTGAGCCAAGTGCACACTCATAGCAACAAAGAGCTATTTTAACCCAAGAGTATGCCCCAGGGCTTCTGTAACATGCTAGCCACTTTCTAACGCGCCATGGAGGGATCCTTTGGAAATTAAAGTTATTGTGTGTCCTTGTATACCTTAATGACATTACCATCATCTTGAAAACTTTCAATGGTCCCATGGAGCACCTTCAGGAAGTTTTTAATCAGCTTAAGAAGGCTTTGATAAAGCTCAAACCTTTGAAGTGATCCTTCTTCCAATTGGAGATGAAGTTCCTTGTAAAATAAATTGTCTAAAGATAGCATCCAGTCAATACTGAACAAAGCTGACGCCATATAAAAGATTTCGCGCCCCCAGAGCCTTAGGGATATTAGGTATTCCTTGGCACGGTGGGGTATTATAATCAGTTTATCCCTTAGTTCGCCAACCTGGCTGAGCCTCTATTTACTCCTGCTGAAGAACGTGCCTTTTGAGTGGCTGCCAGAAAAAGAACAGGCTTTTAATGCGTTGAGGAATGACTTTTGTACTAAACTATTTAGTCCATATGCATTTTGATCAAACGTTCTAGTTTTTCACAGATGCAAGCGATGTCACTGTTGGGGACATCCTAGCCCAGCACAACAAAATTCAAGTCGACCATCCAGTGGCCTTTTTCAGCAAAACCATTAGAAAGGCAGAACGGAACTATGGTATTACAAAGCGAGAATATTTGGCTGTCCTGTTAGCAATCAAACCTTTTCAGCCCTATCTCTAGAGCACCCACTTTACCAACATCACTGATTATTCCACGCTTCAGTGGCTAAAGAAGATAAAGGACCCAGATGGTTGTTTATCCAGATGGGCCTTAATATTGCAGAGCTGTGATTTCTCAATTGTCCATTGCATGGGAGCTATTCACCAGAACGCTGATGGCCTCCCTATATTGCCAGAACTGACTGCCTTAACCCCAGAGGAAGACTGACTAGATGATCTAATTGGCTGACCAGAACGCTTGAGTTGAAAGCACCTGAGATCCAAGCTGAGCTCCAAAATATAGCCTGAGATAATCAGATCAAGGATGAGGTGCTATATAAGAGGGTCAATAAGAAATGGTTTCTTACATCTTCCCTTCTTCCCAAACTGACATTATCCTAGAGGGTCATATGACTATGGGATATGGGGAAGTTAAGAAGATTCACGATAAGTTAAAATCCATGGTGTTACTGGGACATAATAGTGAAGACCATCCAAGATGTCCTGGAAGCTTGTATGACTAGCTGATTTCAAGATTGGGCCAGTCCTCAATACCAACACTCAGTCATTTCCCCAATTTGACCTTTAATGTCATTAGCATTGATGTAATAATTCCTCTTCCCACTAGTCTGAACAGCCACAATTATCCTCATGGCCGTGGACCATCTGACCAGATGGGTCAAAGCAATTTAAGTCCCCGCTGCCACTGCATAAGCCATGACTCTCTTTCTAATTCAATCCCTTTTCACCAAGCATGGATGCCCACAAACTTTACTTTTGGACAATGGGTTAGATTTCACCTTGCGGGTAGTCCAAGAACTTACTTCACTTTTTGGCAATAACCAAAGTTTTGCCTCCCCTTATAATCCATCAACAAATGGGAGGGTGAAACGCGCTAAAGGAGTCCTTGTATCTATTTTGTGGAAGATGGCTGCCTCTTAACCTGATTGCTGGAATCATTATCTATCCAGCTCTTTGCTTACCTATAGAATAAGCTACCTTTGGTCATCAAGATGTCCCCTTTTTAAGCTCTATATGGACGTTCCCTCATCTCCCAAGAAGCATTCAGCCATTGCTCAAGACCTCTGCTCTGGAGAACTCTGATTTACCATGAGGGCCTTAGCCAATAATTTTTCTAGCTTAAAGCCCTAGACATGCAATGCAGCATTACCACCACAGAAAAGGAGACATCCCAGTTTTATTTTGGCTGACCCTCCTTACCATTTTTTTAATTAGGTACCTCATTCTCTTTTATCACAATTGACCTAGAGGCTAATAGAATAAAATTTAAGTTCTTTGGTCCAGACCTTATAAAGGCCATTCATAAGGTATAATCAGAGTACTCCATTTTTGACATCAACTAGGGGATTGTAGTGAATAAAAAGCATGGCCAGTTCCTCCAGCTTATACCTCCCTCCAACAGGATCTTGAGGGGTATTATCAGGATTAAGATTGATGAGTGGGCCAAAATCCCTGCTCCTAAAGAGATACTAAATATATTGATCCATAAACCAAATTCAAACGGAACCTTACCCTGAAGGCGCCAAAACTTTATCCAGTAAGTAAGCATCACAAATATGAGAATTGATGGAAATACCTTCATGAAACCCATCCACACTTCCCAAATCATGTAAGCGCAGCCCTCACTGCTTCAGTCATAAGAACGATGCAGTACAATGAGGGTGATGACCAAGCAGTTGATCCAGAAGGCAGTAAAAGATCCTGATCTTATGGGGCCACAAAGTTCCCTGAGGCACCATGTCCCTACACTCTCTATAAATATTGACGCTTTCTAACTCAATAGAGTAGTCTATTTTGCCCCATTTTTCATTTTTTGACCTTTCCACTAATTTTTAGCTTTGAGCCCAATTTTGGACTTCAGTGACTTTTTAGAACTGTTAGCTGAGAGTATTACTGATGGAAACTAAGTCTAACATCGTCACGTTGGATGTCTGGCAAAGATAGCCTTCTTTCAATAAGTTATGTTAAGTATAGTTAAAATTTGTAGTTGATTAATAAGTTAAGTATTAAAAGTCTATGGTCAGAAACTTGAAATTAAAATCAGATGTGCTCAATTTTTTAACTTCTCATATTCAGAATTAGTCAATTAGTTAAAAACTTAAGATGTTCATAATCTGAATCATTATTCTTACTGTTTAAAAACTAATAACTCTCACTATCAGAGTTATACGCAAGATTGGGCCAGATTTTGTAGAATACTTTAATATATATGGCACAAAACCAAAAGTTATATGCTAATTTTGATAATCAAGTGTATGCAATTACCTTACCATTAACATAAGATATCATCATTAGAATCATTCTATATGTAAAAAATGTCATTCATCAAATTATTTGCTGCATTTACTTCTAATGTGGTAACCAAAATTAATGTTACACAGTAAAATCTCCTTCTTAAGATATTTAAATCTTGCTCTTTCTAAGAGCTGTTAATTTTAAAAAAAGTTAGATTTGAACTATAGTGCAGTCTAGCTATAAAATACCTGAAATTTTCTCATTTAATATTGCTTTTTAAAAGATATAATATTAAGTGATGTATTTAATACTATATCTTGTCTTGAAGTTAGAAGTACTGTCAGACTGACTAAGTACATGTTTTTATCATAGGCATTGCCCTTATATGTATGGATATGTACTTGATAAGTTTAGAGAATTAAAAGGATTGAAAATAGAGTAACTTGGTAGTATGTACTTCTGACTAAAATTTAATTTATACAGAATATCCCAGGAACTTTAGGATACATGCAAAACATCTCATTTACTTTATCATAATTATATAATTATTTTATAAACAAAAAAATAAGTTTTTTAAATAAAGAGAAAGATTTTACATTCAATAAAAAATGTTATCTATTTAATTAAAATAAAATTTTTTGTAATTTAGCTTTTAAATGAATTTGTTTATAGCATTAGACGGTCCCAACCTTCAAAATATTTATTCTTACCTGCTATTGTGAGTTACTATACTAGTAAAAGCAACTTTTTTGAAATGCTCAATGTAGGGGTAAAATTTGTATTTTTTACAAGGTAATTTAAGTAGATTTACTATATATTTCTTGAGTATTAAAATGTAATTTAAACAATTTTTATGCTATTAGGAATCTAAGAATTGTTAAACTAGCAACTATATCTCTTAAACAGCTAAGAGACAAAATATAATAGCAATAACAAAAATACTAAGTTGCTAAAGTTAATTTTAAACAAAAAAATCTGATGAAAGTTTTTTTGATAAATGATTAATCCATGACTACAACTTTAGCGCTCAATTATGAACTATCTATTGTAAACACTTTATAAATAAAGATACTTTAAGATTCTTAACTGCTACTATCAGACTTGACAGAGCCTTGTACCTCTTCAGACTAAGAGGTTACTTACCCCAGAGCCATGCTCCCACCAAAATACCGATCTAGGACACACCCTAGGTTAAAATGGGTGGCGTCTGTTCCCTCTGCTTTGCTTACTACACTAACAAACCACCCCAAGCCCAAAGCCTTTACTATCAATAAAAAGTAGACCAATCTGTGCTAAAGTTTGACAGCTCTGTTCTGATTTTAAAATATGGTTATGTAAGTGGTAAAAAGTCATTTTTCCATTTAAGACAACTACTTAACCATGAGCATCCTTTAATGAAAAGTACAGCTTAAGTTACCTCAAGTTTTATTATAGTATTTATATACATAATTTTCACTAGTAAAAAAGTTAAATAAAATCGGGTTTACAATGGGGTTTGAACGCAACAATATATCCAAATTGCCAAAGTAGAGTATGACGTTAAAAAACTAGAATTGAATAATTAAAACTTTAAGTTAGAGACCATTTAGTACTAAAAAAATTTAAAGTTAGAAAAACTATATCACAAAGTAACTTCTTGAAATATAATATGTGGTGTAATAAGCCATTCAAACACTACTAAGCCCCAACCCCATTCCTTAGTGTTTAAAAAGTCTCACCTATAGGGAATAAATTCTCAACCTATGGAAAAATTCTTCTGATTCCCCATTTTTAGTAATTTTATGTCTGGTACTAATGATCTAGCAGGCCATAACAACAAGTATTTACTATCACATCCACCACTTAGAAGTTTTGTGAAATTCTTTAGCCCTTTTATAGGTTTCAAATGGTCTTATATTTCTTGACAATGGAGGCTGATGTTTACCCCCTGCCTGCCAAATCCCTAGATTTCATTGAGGAGACATTGAAAGACGTTAAAGCCATTTATGATATGGAGTCAATCCTTATAATGATTAGCTACATGTTCTTGATCAAAAGCTGTTTGTTTTGCTTAAGGCCGTGATGATAAGCTTAAGGAGAAGGCTTGCTGTCCAGCTGTTTTGAAGTACTTAAATTCCGCCAAATTCAAATCAACAACTTTAAGAAAGAAGGACACTTCCAAGAAGTTTTTATAAAAAAAATAAGAAAATTAAAAAAATTAAAGATGAGGTCGCAGGTACAGTCCATTGGGTTGTACACCACGCCAATATATCAATTAAAAAGGGAGCCTATTCATGGGTTGATTCAGGATACTATGTCATTTGCACTACAAGTATAGTAATTGTGTCTGCATTCATCAGACCTAACCAACCAGAACTTGATCCTACTGTCTAGTCTTACTTGGCTCAACCTTCTTAGCCCACTCAGATCGTTGATAGTGTCCCAGATGGAAAGAATCTCATGGACCCTACGTTTAAAATGTTTACATTTGAAGACTTTGAGTCACCCAGGGCTTGCAAAAGAACTGCCTTATGAAGAGTAGGGAGGATTCAATTATACAATCAGTGACATTATTACCATGGGCGTAATTCTTAGAAAGAGTACTACAAAATGGAAGTTACTATAAACAAAGTCAAATGTTATTATTAATAATACGTATGCTTCAGTCAAAATCATGTCTTCCAAGCTCATGAAGAGATTGAAGTTTGAGCCTGACATCAGTTATCAAACCAAGTTTAAAACTGCTGAACCTGAGTCAACTTCATTATGAGTCTATTCCTCATCACTTTTGCAATTTTTATGCATTGTCTTGTCTGCTCCGGCCGTGGTACTTTACAATAACCATTACAATTTCCTCATACGGATGCTGTTCATAGTTGAGCCTAAAGGAAGCATTGACTTCAACCAGAGTTCAGTTAGATTTCTCAACTACCAGATGACTTTAGTTTAAAGACAAGGAGAAAAAGCAACGTAAGAAGAAAGTATGCCTATTTAAAAGTGAGCATTCCATTTGCCTCGTTAGGTAACCCTGAAGACAAAGGGAAAAGTTAGCTACCACCAACAACAAAATCAAAATCTGGTTTGCCCTTATACACTAGTAAAAGAGATGGATCATATGCTTTTAGAGCAGAAGGTTATGTTGGTCAACATTAGTATTAGTATCCTAGAACAGACGATGTCAAGATTTACTGTCACAAAGGAGTAGAGAACAGGAACCCAGAGTGATGTCTGGTTTCTACAATTCTATTTACCAAGATAAAGTTGATGTCCTCTTTAGAAACATTGTCAAGCAACCTGTTAAGATCAAGTGAGTCAAACTATTGGAAAAGTGAAGACATACCACTATGTTGACGTTAAATAAGCTCATGCCATCGCCAGCATCAAAGAGATTGGGCTGAAAGAGCTATCTACATGGGAAGAGCGTGAACTCAATGGACTCTTGATCAATACTCAGATAAAATAGTAATGAACCTATGATTATGTATTAAGCAAGGGAGGATATCACAAGGTTGACACTGGGAGCACAATACCCTTCCAATTAGATCCTTACTGCTTTTCCAAGAGCGTGGAAAAAGTCATTTCAAAGGAACTACGGTAACTTATATGCAGCAGGCTTGGTACGCCCTCCAAGAGTTCTCAGGAGTCGCCACTTCTGCTAGTGATAAAAAAGGATGGAACTCATCTCATATTTATGGACTACAGAATATTGAAAACCTAACAAAGAAATATTCTTACCCAATATTGCTCATCTTTGATGCTTTTAAAAATCTCAAAGGCTCATGCTATTTCTCAGCAATGGACCTGGTAAGTGGATATTGGTAGATGGAGCTATTACCAGAAGACCAGGTGAAGTATGCGTTGATTACCAGCCTAGGCCTGTATGAATCAACACGTATGCCATAGGGCTTGTACAACTCCCCAGCTACGTTCTAACAAGTAATGTATCAGATTTTGAAGATCTGAAGATGTCAAGTGTGATCATTTACTTGGACAGTAACACTGTGTTTACAAAGACGTTTAAGGATCACCTGGTACACCAGAAGTAGGTTTTACCAATCTGAGAGAAACTTTCATAGTAATAATATAAGTAAGCGCTCATTTCTGAAGATCCAGTTAAAATTCCTTGACCATGAAGTGAATTAAAGAAGAATTGAGCCTCAGCAAGTGTAATTTGAAGATATTTCCAAGGTAAGACCCCTAAGTGCTAAGAGATTTCCAGGTGTTTTTGGGCTTGGTGGGATACTACCACCAATTGTTGCCAAACTTTGCAGACATAGCTAAGCTACTATCGCACTTGCTTAACAAAAGAGCCCTGTTCATCTGAGAACAATAAAAAGAAGATGCATTAACCAGCTCAAGAAGAAGCTGATGGAAGACCCAATATTGTTATATCCATATTTTTAAAAGACCTTCTATATTTATACAGACACCAGTGACGTTGGTATGGGCGCCCTCTTAGCACAGTAGTACTAAGAAGAAGTAGATCAATCTATAAAGCTTATTCAATACATTCAACAGAGCAAAGTGCAACTACACAGTTACAAAGCACGAGTGCCTAGTGGTGATCAGAGCAGTACACCACTTATGAGATTACATTTATGGTGTACACTTCAAGATAATTTTAACCATGACTATCTGAGATGGTTGACAAACAAGAAAGATCAAGATGGAAAACTGGAAAGATGGGCTGTTAGGCTGATAGGCTATAACTTTGAGACTCTGCACCAGGCAGGAGAGAAGCTTTTAAACATGAATAGCTTGTTGCAATTGCTTTCTTCCATTTGAAAGCCCTTGAGAGAAATAGCATCTACGACTTTATAGGAAAAGGCTAGAGAGCTGGACATGACTCAGATGAGAGAGAAGTTGTATTTCTTGGAGAGCAATAACAATGAGACAGTACAAAGCCTAAACTAGATCTTTTATAAGCTGGAAAGCCATGATGACAAATTGGATTGCATGAAGTAGGACTGGACAACATGCAAGTGAGATGTTTTACAACTCTTAGTCCGTTATCTAATTTAAGAGATAGTTTCCAGTGCAAACACAATACTGATGGTTATACAACCCACACATCAGATTGAATGTAAAGAAAATCCTAATTTATGACCGTAGTTCAAGACTAAGTTCACTCCTGGCAAGGGAACTATAGCTGGTTTTCTTAAGTTATACAAAAACATCATGGATGGAGCCAGCGACAAAGGAAAGCGCACCATGTTAGGAATGTATGAGCAGATAAGCACAGGAGGTTCTTAAAGCAACACTTTGACCCCATCACACTTTGGATGAAGTCAAGAAACTTCTTCTTTTATGACTTAAGGAACGCATAGGACTTTCACAGTATGAAGCAAGAATTCCTAAACATGATATTGGGGAAGTATGAATCGATTGAGACTATGCAAACTGGTATTAACACAAGATACAACACTTTGGATGACTGGATTCTTAAATCTAGTCACTGAAAAGATTGTCTTGCTTAGTTTACTGGAATCACAACCGCAACTCCTGTGCATATGATATCTGTTGTGTGACCCTTCAATTTATCTGATGGCGCACCCTGTGAACATATAAATGATCTATTGTAAGTGAATCAAACCTTTACATCAGCACTCCCTAAGCAAGCGAGCCACTTCATTAATACTTTTGTATAATGCCCAAACCACTAATTTTAGTAGGTGTTGAGTTATTTCTTTTCCTTAGTTTTATTTATAAATTATAAGCACAAGTTCCTTACCTATCAATTGTTTGATTGTTCTGATTTTAAATTCCATCACAAATATCAAATAATCAGCTTTATGGAGGGGACACCCACTTTAGTATTGGAACAAGTGTTTGGCATGCCACCGTTGTCTACCATATTGTTTTATACCAACAAGAGTAAACAGTAGATTTAAGAGTCATCTAACATGTACTAAAAGTCCTACTGCATTCACCCTACTCCTCAATCAATTACTTCCACATCCACTATTCTTCCTCATATTAGAATTACAGTACCTTGTGTCCTGCAGCTTTTATCCTGAGTTCTGAAGCATCCACGATATAATGAAGGTTTTCCTTGGCACACCTGTAACCTAATAGTTAAGAAATCAACATAGCTTTGTTGTCTTAGTGTTTATTAGTCATAAAATGGACCATAATAGAGTATGGTAGCAATTCATTAAGTAATTAGTTGCATCATTATTATGTGGATCAATCATTTATAAGATTAAATGCGTTTTATAAGAAAGTTTTGCTACGTTTAGAGACATTTAAATTTTATCACTCAAGAAAATAGTAGTTTGAATTTTCATCTCTAATTAGACATATACCAAAAACACAAGTTGGTGTTGAAATATGTTGGCTTGTTGCCAAAATTTACTCTAAGAACAGAGATTAGGTTATAAATAATAAACAAAAAAAATGAAGTAAAATCTATTAAAAAAGGAAATGTAATGATTGTGTAAACTGGATGTCTATGGTGAACGTTTATGTTTAAGTTGCTTTGCTATTTGCTTTATAAATTTTTTGTCATCAGAAATATAAAGTGAATAACAGAGAAAAGACTGTTTGTAATTGTATTTTTGCCAGTGATGTTATTTACTAAAATTTGTATTTTAAACATAATTATATAGTCAACTTTACCATTGAATACATATGATAATTTGATTAGAAACTTTATCAATGAATTATGATAATAAAAAAGTTTAATCAATAATGCTTGAGAACTTAATCTTACCATTTTATGATAATAATTAGTAAAACATTGTCAAAACAGTCAAACTATCTAATTAATCTTTATAAGAACGTTGAGTCTATATTATTTTACATTTTTATGATATATTCTGATAACTAAATGAGGTTTATTATTACAGTCAATCATTTATATATGCTAAGATAAAAGGGAAAAGGCAGTTTAAAATTTATTTAATGTCAAATCAAAACATTTTACAGTAATTTAGCTTTGTATTTGGCTAATATTTTAAAACTAAATATTTTACCAATTGCACTCTGGGAGATCAGTTTATCCCCTCATTAGGTTGGGGCCACTTAGTGCTAAAGAACAATTGTACTCAGGTGATATATATTAATTCTGTCGTTGTAAACATTTTATAACATATTACTTACACTTCAGTCTTTATTACTTAAACTTGAAGTGTAGCTTTAGTGCAAACCTTTGTTGTTGTGTAAAACAAGTTTCATATACTGATGAGTTTTGTGCCAACTGCCCCATGTAGAATGATTTGTGCCATTTTTGGTTTTAGCACTTCTGAAGCGTGCCTGATCTGGGTCTTCTAGCTCCTAAACCCCACTGTTCTTTTTTACCCACTTAGGGCCTAACTCACCATCTTATGCGCTCCCAGGTGGTTCTTCAAAGCCCCCTGTTGCTCCATATAATAAAATGCACATTGGTCTTCAGGACAAATACAGAAGCCTCTTACCTTATTTTGAGTGAAGCCTTAATTATGATGGCTCAGGTAGCGTTTAAACTCGCCATTTCTATAGTATACCACTCCTTCAAGGGGTACTTTGACCTTAAATTCTCTTGTGAAGCCCATACCATGATCATAGCAACATTGTCTCTAGTTTATAATCACATACTCATCCCACCCCTTGCACTTGTATGCTAGCTGTAGCCACTATGGTGGTTCAGTTTGCTAGTTTTCCCAACCATCTCTTCCCTAAATATCCCCTCCATAAGATACCAAAGGGCTGAACGCTTACATGACTGACCACATACTACAGTTTGTGTTTCTAATAGGGACAGCCACCTTGTAGGGCCTCACGCCTTAATGACAATTTGCCCTTCATTTGGCTTTTCTTATTGCAATTCCCCATTGCACCACGATCTTCTTTACCCACAACCATTCTTTCTGGGCCTTCATGTAGAACAGCTGCGCTGTCTGATCTTTGTGTTTTGGACTTGCCTATTAAAGTTTAAAATTCTCTATTGATGCTACAGCTGCCTCCACCCCTTTTCCCTCTGAAGATTGCCCCACTGCCCAGCAAAATTTTCCATATGGAGCTCAATCATCCCTCCTCATCCCTTGACTGCTGAAAGCGCTGCTCATCCTGCGCCAGCAAACAAACTTCCAAACTACCCATATTATTCCTGAGAAGATTGCTGATCAGGAATTTTTCTGTTTTTCCATGGTTGTTAGTTTGTTGACAATCACTCCCACCCCACCCAAATATTTCCCATTGCTGGCCCAACTTTGTACAAGTAAGACTCATTTATATTGTCAGACATTCAATGTGCCAAGAAAAAACTTGGCTTAATTGGGAATACTCCAATACCCATGATAGTATCCATAGTCCGCACAGCCTTGCCATTCAAAGGATTGAGAATAGGATCTGATTTTGGACGGGTGAGGAAAGTACTGAATAATGAATCTCAATCTTATTCTGAACAAGAAGCTAATAAATTGCAGTAATCCTTCCCACACCACTCACGAGGAAGAGAGTCCACCTGGTTTAGTTGGTGGCAGCTGTATCTGACATGCTTGGTGGAGGCCATGTATAAAGTTTAGGCTGGCTGTGAGGCCCATTTGTAACGGGGCACAGTTAACAACATGTCTTTGATCTAAATTCCACCAAGTCCTTCACATTTTCTAATATGCCGCGGATTTTCTACAGTTTTAATCAAGGTTACAGAGGATTCTATTAGAAATCTGAGTTTTCAGTTTGTAATGGGGATCAGTGTGAGTGTAATCTTAAGTGAGTGGTTGGTGCGTCAGTTCTTTTGGGGTGTGACACAGCTCTTCCCATTATGGGATACTAGTACAGAGTGTCAGTGCTTTTACAAAAGAACGATCCAAACAAATTCTAGATATTGGACTGACAAAAACAGTTTAACTGTTCTTTATGAAATCTTGCCTTCAGGAATCAGATGGATTTTGCCTAATAGGCCTCTTGTCAGAGTAAAGCCTGACATTAGAGGAATTCCTGAGATTTCAGATACAATTCATCAGATCAAGAGGATTTGTGCTGAAGTTAGATCGATTACTTGCATATCAAATCATAAATTGTAATGAGTTTTGTTCAATTAATCACTTAATTTACTAAATTGCAATGATATTGAGTTGATTAATTGCACCAAAACGAATTTATGATGAGACTGGGATGATTCCCACTGCTTTAGAAAATCACATTCAAGGCACAATCCCATAATCTCAAAAGAATTATAGTGCTTCGTTCAAAAAACATTTAAGCTTAAGAAAGACCAGGAAGTTGAATGGGATAAAAAACTAGACTATTCAGATGGTTAGTCTCTGCGGTCAATAAAATATTATTGTATGGTAAACCTTTAAGTACATATTTTCATTATAACAGTTAGATATACCGTATAGTAAACAAGCTATACAGTCTAACCAATTATTCCATAAAACCTATAACCATGGGTGCACGAACACCTATACCTGAACAAATCCCTCTTCCATTTCTTCCACGTCCAAACATAGCTGGTGTATTGCATTGACAGGAATGGTAGTGGTTGAAGCAATCCTTTCTTCTTTAGGGCTAAATCGCCCAATTGCCCTTGCCATTCTCTATATGGTACGCACTGCCCCTTTGTTATACTGGACCTTTAGCTCAGGGCTAGCAAGTTAACGGCTTGCTAACACAAACTGGGATATCATAGTACCAGTCCCTGACAATTTGATCGCCAAGTTACACAAAGTATATCCTGCTGCGTTTTTATTACTGGGAGCTTTATCATTTACTTTTTATTGATAAAAGGTTACTAGACATTGGAACGGATGTTTTTATCCATAAAACAAGATGATATGACTTATAAAAAAGCAATAGGAAAGTTAATTTCAAACAGTGACTGTGGCTAACCATGCGCCCATGAACTATCCTATGGTTCCATTGCCTGAAAATTAACATTAGATGATGTGAAAGGAGGACTTACATTATTGGGGGTGCATTTTGAAGCATATCCTGAGAACTACCCTGATGATGCATGGAAAGTAATGGCGGTGTGTTCTCAGCTCTCTGGAGATACTTTGGGTTGTTTACCAAAGCGTTGGAAGAAAATGAGAATTTATGCATGAATTACGAAGAGTTTAAAAGCCAGTTGCTGGCTGCAGCAACTCCTGCTAGTACATGATTATAGGCACTCATTGCCTTGATGAACCTTTGGCGGGAAGGTCAAACTGTTGAGAGATATAAGCAGAAGTTTAATGGAGATCTTACAGAAGACTGAATTAGACGATGAAATGGGAGCACTTTACTTCAGACAAGGGTTAGAAAGTCATATGTCAGAGTTGATAAGACACCACCCCATCACCCTGCCTTTAAAAGAGTTGTTTGAAACCACTGCAAATCTGCTTATGGGTAGAGCTCCCATGTGGCAAGAGTCTGCTTACAAAAAGCAAATTACCAACATGAGCCATGAAGAATATCAACGTCATTACAAGGAAGGACTGTGATATTCTTGCCATAATTCTGGTAATTCAGCTTGCCAATGTCCAAAGAAAGGTAAATCTTCATCAGTTGCCTTTGTAATAAAAAATGAAACTCAATATTACCCTGTTTTTCCTATACGTTTGATAATGGGAGATACTATATTTCTTAATGATGCTTTACTGGATAATGGGGCCTCCCGGAACTTTATATCAGAGAAAATGGTAAAAAAGTTGGGAGTTTCAACTGGGACTAGAACACTGACCATAACCCTGGGAAATGGGGAGCAGTCCATTGCCTACTGTTGTGCACATCCCATAAGTCTATTAGTCGGTTCCCTAAAAATTAAGACTGAATTTTGGATTCTAAAGAGTACTCCCAGCCTGTAATTCTTGGTTTTCCATGGTTAGGCCAGATGGAGCTCCAACATGACTAAGGATGAAACACTGTCACATTCAAAGTGAATGGAAAGAGAGAAGAATGGGCGTTGAGTAAAGGTATGTTTCCAGGGTTGTATGCTGCGGAATCTCCAAGGTTCTATTGAAGGCATGTAAAGGAATAATTCCAGCATATCCTAAAACATGGTCTGAAGTTTTTAGCGAAGAAGAGGCGAAGATTCTGCCATCAAATAGCTTTTTTGATAGTTCAATAGACTTGGTAGAAGGGAAGCAGCCTACTCATGAATCAATATATATTTGCAACCAACGGGAACAGGTGGCATTACGCGAGTACTTAGATACTATGTTGGAAAAAGGTTTCATTCAAGTGTCTCAGTATCCAAGTTCGTCTCCACTTTCATTTGTAAGCAAGAAAGATGGAGGTTTGCAAACCTGTGTAAACTATCAAAAGTTGAATGATATCACCATAAAGAACTGATACCCTTTACCTGATGTTAAATACTTTAGCGATCAGTTTTCTGGGGCTACTATCTTTTTAAAGGTGGATCTGAGGGATGCATTTAACCAGATCAGGATTAAGGAAGGTGATGAATGGAAAACAGCTTTCAAGACTTGGTTTGGGTTGTTTGAGTATCTTGTCATGCCGTTTGGCCTTTGCAACACACCAAGTACATTTCAACAAATGATTAGTACAGTTTTGGGTGGGTACATAGACCAGTTCTGCGCAGCTTACCTGGACGATATTGGTGCATAACAAGTCTCAAGAGGAACATTTTTAACATCTGCAATTGATCTTTAAGAAATTTTTAGGAGTATAGCCTTCATGTCAAGCTTTCAAAGTGTGAGTTTGCTCAGGAAAATGTTTGATTTATTGGTTATGTTGTGGGAAGGAGTGGGTTTACCATGTAATCTAGCAAAGTAGATGCTATCACATCTTGTCCTACACCTAATAGCTGGAAGGAAGTTTGTAGTTTCTTGAGTTTGTCAAACTTTTGTAGGGATTTTATCAAAGGTTTTTCTTCTATTGCATTACCCTTGACACAGCTCACATCATATGGTGTTCCGTATAAATGGTCTCAAGCGGTGGAAAAGTCTTTTGCTGACTTAAAGTCTGTCTTAGTTTCTGCACCAGTGTTGTCCATGCCCAACTATGATAAGCCCTTCGTGGTTGAGACTGATGCTTCTGGATATGCACTTAAGGGTTTTATTGCAGAAGAGGGATGATAGTAGGCTTCATCCCATAGCCTACTATTCCAAAAAGTTTATCCCTGCTGAATGTAACTACTCGATCTATGAAAATGAGATGCTGGCAATTGTTCAGACCCTTAAACACTGGCGACAGTACTTGTGTGGGGCAAAACATCCCATGAAGATCATGACTGACCATAAGAACCTGACATACTTCTTTACTCCGCGCCAGCTAAATCAGCGGCAAGCTATATGGGCCCTTACACTTGCTGTTTATGACCTGAAAATTGGATACAAGCCTGGGAAGGTTAATGTGGTCACAGATTCCCTAAGTCGTCGCCCTGACTTAATGCCTGCAGAAGGGGAGATCACAGAATATAACACACAGATTTTACTACTAACACGGAACCCAGTGGATCAGTTCTCTCACATGATTCTGGTGGGACGGGAAGATAATATTTTGAAAGCCCAGAAAGAAGATGCAATTTTTTAAGGTTTTAAGGCTGATCTGATTCAGGATTTAAATAGTGGATGGTACCTCAAGGAATACTCTCTGAAAGGACGTTTGGTTTGTTGGAAGAAATGCCTTTATGTGCCTAAAGGGTCTCAACAAATGGAAATATCACGTGAATACCATGACTCAGGAATGGCTGGACATCCTGGATGAAATAAGATGGTAACTCTCATCCAGAGAACTTACCGCTGACCTGGGCTGGCTAGAGATGTTAGTAAGTACCTGGCTGGATGTGAGATTTGTGGGCGTATTAAGGCTAGGAGGGGCCATCCTGAAGGTCAGTTAGAACCGTTGAAGTTTTCTCATAAGCCCTGAGAATCAGTTACCCTAGATATTGATCGTTGAGCTACCCCATTCTCAGGGGTATAATTCAGTTTTAGTGGTAGTTGACCTTTTCACAAAAATGGCTCACTTCATTCCTATGACCATCAATGTCACACCCAAAGAGACAGCCCAGCTATTTATAAAGAATGTTTTTTTATATCACGGAATACACAAGGAGGTTATCTCTGACAGAAGCCCACAGTTCACGTTATGCTTTTGGAAGCAGGTTATGTCAGATCTTGGAATTAAGAGATGCCTGTCTACTGCATATCATCCCCAAACAGATGGACAAAATGGGCGGGTCAATCAGGTGATGGAGCAGTACTTGGGATGTTACGTGAATGCTGAACAGGATAATTGGGTTGAGCTGTTACCAATGGCCCAGTTTTGTTACAACAACATGGACCATGCCTCCATTGGAATGTAACCTTTTAAGTTTAACTATGGCTATGACGTGATTTTGGAACCACTGCCGACTACCAAAGTGAACAATCCATAAGGAAGAGAATTTCTGAAAGATTTTCATTAGACCCATGCATTATGCCAAGAAAATTTAGCTTGAGCAGTGCAGACCTACAAGGATTGTGCAGATAAAAAAAAAGAGTGCCTGGGAAGACGTTGAAAGTTGGGAGTGAAGTTTATTTGGATGCTCACAATGTTCCATTGGATGTAACATGCCAGAAATTAGCCCATCAGCGTGTTAGACTTTATAAGGTAAAGGAGGTCATTGGGAAGGTTGCATACCATGTTGCTTTACCTGAAAAATGGAAAATTAATGATGTCTTTCATTTATCACTCTTGTACAAAAAGGATGGTAGTTCTTTACTCATCAGAAAGTTAAAAGCGCTGCCCCCCTCTGATTGAAAGTCTATATCCAGAGTATGAGGTAAAGGCTATCATTGGAAGACGTAAGCATTGTAGGACAATGCAATACCTGGTCAAGTGGGCTGGATATCCTGCAGAAGAGAGCACTTGGGAGCCTGAGGAGAACTTAAAGAATGAAGGCAATCTGTTAAAGAAATGGAATAAGAAGGCCTCGCAGGTAGCTTCATCTCTGGTGGGGGATGAAGTCAGGGTAAAGCCTGGCATTAAAAAAATCCCTGAAATTTCAGGTACATATCATTAGATCAAGAGGATTTGTGCTGAAGTTAGATCGATTATTTGCATATCAATTCATAATTGTAATGGGTTTTATTCAATTATTCGCTTAAATTACCTTAATTGCAAGGATATTGAGTCGATTAATAGCACCAAAACAAATTTAAAATGAGATTGAGACAATTCCCACTGCTTTAGAAAATTACATGCAAGGCGCAATCCCATAAGCTCAAAAGAATTATAGTGCTCCGTTCAAAAATCAAAAAATCTTAAGAAAGACCAGGAAGTTGAAAGGGATATAAAACTAGACTATTCAGATGGTTAGTCTTTGCAGTCAATAAAATATTATCATATGCTAAGCCCTCTAAGTACATATTTTATTATAGCAGTTACATATACTTTATAGTAAATAAGCTATACAATTTAACCAATTATTTCATAAAACTTATAACCATGGGTGCAGAAACACCTATACCTGAACAAATCCCTCTTCCATTACTTCCACGTCCAAACATAGCTGTTGTACTGGCATTGACAGGAATGGGAATGGTTGAAGCAATTGTTCCTTCTTTGGGACTAAATTGCCCAATTGCCCTTGCCCTTCTCTATATGGTACGCACTGCCCCTTTGTTTTACTGGACCTTTAGCTCAGGGCTATAAAGTTCACGGCTTGCTAACACAAATCGTGATAAAGTAGTACCAGTCCCTGACACCTTGCCCTTAAATGAGCAAGTAGTTTATGAAGGTCAAGAATCGTCACCTAATTAAACTTCACTTTGGTATCAAATATTGCAACACTTAAGCTATCTAAAAATGGGAAGCCAAAGATACAGAAGCCTTTTCAAAGATATTACTATGGCTTGTCATCTTTACTGTATGATGGAAGAAAGTCCTGAAAGAGGAGGACTTAGGCGCCCTATATGCCACAGGGCACCAAGCATCCTATAGATATAGAAACTACTAACTAATAGAGATCATTGTATTTTCCTCTATAATTTTTATACTTATTTTACATTTCTTAAAATAGTTATGATAAAAATTAATGTACCCCAGAATAGTTTCCAACAATTGGATCCTGCAAAAGAGAAAGTGCCTCGCCATTACCTCTCTACACCCATTCCTCTCTTCAGTACCATCCCAAAGAATCTTAAGACATCCGTTATTTATTTCTCCTGAAACCTATAAATCCTAAGATTGTCTTTTCACTTGTGTAAAAGCCAAGGCGTGGTGCTCACTAATGGGGGTCAAGTTTTAACTAGTGAAAACGTCAATCACAAACCATGGAAATAAATATATTAAAACTTCCCTCCCTCAAAAGAGGAGTGGAGCATTTCTGATGGATCATACTTCTTAAATTGAGGTATAAACTTTAAAAACCAGAAAATCTAGAATTCCAAGCTACATCTGAATAGACTATACCTGTGCCAGATCAAAGTCAGTTCTACCTCCAAGCTGCAGCATAGCTAACACCATTCAGCAACTCCTAGATTTAACCTATCCTTTGAGGGGCAATATAATTGTTTGCGTGCTACCACAGTCCTCTATTATATGTAGAGACTCTATGTCAGCTACCTTAGCAAGTAATGATCTGGTCAGTGAGGCGGAACCCTACTGACGCCAGTTTGTACATCCTGCCCTTTACCATCTCCTCCAACTAATGGGACTACACTACCATGAGATATTACACCAGCTAGTATTGATGCAGGGCCTCTAAACTTTGATGGATTTTAAGGATGCTTCTTTTTACGTTTAGATATTTGTTTAGCAATTAAGGATATTTGTCACTATTAAAGATTTTCAGAACCAAGTTGCCTTGCTGGATTATTGATTTTCTGGATACATGGAGACAACCTCATTCAGCAACTAAAAGGTGTGGTACACAAGGTATGCAAGTATATATACTGTACCTCATCAGAAGCTACCGTTTAGACCCAGGCTCTGTAATTGGCACTAGTGCACAGTTGAATTAAGTGTTAGCTTTGCTCAATCAAGTGCAGTGCAGAACTGCCGCCATTAATGAAGGGCTACAAGTACCACAGGGTCCTTCCAGAGCTGATGGTTCTGTTGATTTAATCAGATTATGCTTTTTACAATGTGTCCTGATACTAGTAAATTAGTCAAGAATTATTTTCAACATAATTAATTTGTGTCAATGTCTTGTAGGCATTTGTGGAGGAAGTTCCAACATAGCATTAGCCCATTCAGAGCTATTTTGATGAGGGAAGGCTTCTGAGGAGGGAGCTCCGAGTTAACATTTAACTTTAAATTGATAATTAAAATTTCATAATTTATTGAGGATGATCCCTGATAATTTTAGCTCAAGGTCAGAATTGCCTAGCCTTGAAATTGAGTCAAAGGAAGTTATGACCAATAGAATGCCAAAGTGGCAGGGCAATGAATAAAAGCTAAACTCTAGTGACTGAAGAAATGATACCAATAGAAGGGCACTAAGTTGCCAAAGGATGATATCTAAATGAAAAATTACTCCATGATAAATTATCTTGTTCTTGGTTGTACTAGATTTTACTAGTAAATGATTTTAGTTTTTGTAGGACGAAAGTGCCTAAATACTATACTGAACAAAGGTCAAGTTTTAGCTGAACCTTTATCAACTCAGATTTGTGTCCCTGTTATTATACAGGGAAGTAGTATTAGTTGTGTAAAACCCACCGCAAACCTGTATAATGACCGCTTTTCAACAAGTAGCGCTCACTACAGGGGGTTTCTCTTGGCTGACGTTGCCCTTAAGTTATTGAGTTAAGAGAAGGATTGGGGTACCATTGAGTGAAGGGGGCAGTGGCCAAGTTGAGCCTGAATAGGGCATAACCATCTAAGTTGCAGACTTAGAATACATGGGAATGGAATCTACAGTGACATGTTTGAATCAATCCACTATCTCATAAAAAGCAGAATAAAGAGGGTAAAGAAGAAGCGCGAAGCTGTAACTGTTAGTCAGTGACCTGAAACCCACAGCCAAGCTGAAGTTAAGGGAATTTATAATTATTTATCCAGACTTGAAGTTAAAGTTTTAGACTCCATCTCCCTTAAGCATGGAGAGGAATTGACGGACTGAGTTGCTTCAATGGAGGGTATTATGATTAAGCAGGGTTCATACTTGATTGAAGCACAAGGCCAAGTCATTATGCTAGTGAAAAACTTAGACATTAGTACCAATAAAATCCGCCAACTTACCAAAAAATTGGAGGAACTATGATAGAAGTACCAAAAGTTGAAGGCATGGAAATCCGGCCATAAGAAATGGGAAAAGACCATCGCCAATTTTGTATCTAAGTCAGAAGGGGACACTGGCCAAAGTCATGAGGATCTCAAAAAGCGGATCTGTTTTATTCAAAAAAGTTCATGTCCAGGGATGACAGTCCCACTCATTCTGTCACAAACTCAACTAAAGGCGCCTGGAACCATGACAGCTTACCCAGTACAGCGCTTCCCCTATTCAGTAAACCACTGGCTGACAGAAAAAAGTTGGCAGAAATCCCTCTGAGGACATTAATTTCAGTTAAATCTAAAACTTTCAGAGTTTCAAGAAAATAATATACCACGTTCTTCAAGTTGTTCAAAATGGCCATGGTGGGATGTGGAGATCACCAAAAGGCGGTTACCATGGTCAACTGCCTTGAAATGGTGAGCTATAATCTCGTTTTACCATATTTAAACACCAGAAAATGGACTTATGAATAAGCAAAGAGTGCAACATAGGGAGAAGTTGGCGGTCTGGAACACTCCGCCAACCAAAAACAGTAGTTCTTATGCACTAAGTTCCAAAAAGATGTGTCTATGAAAGCCTTTTCTAACCAAAACTTATCAGAAGAACAGATCTTTACTAGTGTGGGAGTGTTGGCCAATTTTGACGCCTGGACTGCTATGAAATTGGTGCTGCAAGGACATAAAGAGCTGAATCTGGCCATCTCCACGTTGACTATGGATGTCAAGGCAGCTCAAATGGTCGAACTTTTGCAAACTTGTGGGCCATCTTTGATGACCCCAACAAGAGCTTTTTCAATACCAATACTGGCCATTTGGGGTGTGAGGAGAAATCCCCCAATAAAAATCAAGCGGTAGCTAATCCTGAAGGTTGAGTTAGCTCGTTTAATAAAAACTTCAAAAAAGCAATGTAAGAAATCAAAATATCTGCTACAAGTGCGGAAGTATGACCATATTTCAAAATTCTGCCGCACTAAGCCTGAAAATGTTAATATGGTTGTCTCTGCTGACACAAAACTATCCTGCATTATAGAAGATCAGGCAGAGTAGATGTGGAACAGTCTATATCCGCCTTCACTAATGTTCCTCTGAGTGAATTTTTTTCATTTACTCGCTTGCAAGAAAAGACCTCCAAGCCTGAAATGGTCAAAAAAAGTGGCGCGACCATCCTTATATAAGCTGTATGCCCTGGCAGCGCACATGGAGGGCAAAAATACTTTATATTATGTTAAAGTTCAATCCCCATGGCCACCATCAAGTAATAATTCCCTGAAGCAGATAAACAGCTTTTGCATTATTCAGTTCACAAATGATGCCGCCATTATTTGAGTAAAAATATATATTCCTAATCTGAATGCACTTATGCCAATATTTGGGTGAATCAAGTAAAACCTTGAGCCATCATTGATAAGGGGGACACAACTAATATGTTTCTATGAAATTACTGAAGAAGTTAAGGCTTGACTCCAACTTAGATCATTATAAGGTTTACAGGATGGCGGACCTATATACCACTACACCTCAAGGTGCCTATAAAGCATTGCCTTTACCATTTGGATCCCTTCTTTCTACTGCACCGGCCATATTCCTGCCTAATTAGAATTACAAATTATTGATTGTCGCTGACTTCATGCAACAGCATGGGGTCCAATGCAATTTTTCAAACAATACACTCAAAATTTTGGGGCAAACTTTGCCTCTGTTCTACCACCAGAAAGTGGAACCATCTCCAATTAAGAGAAATGACTATTAGTTTGGTCATTGCATATGGGATCAGTTCCATAAATTATTGACATGCTGAAAAATGATCCCAGGTGCCATTGGCTCAAATTGAAGAATGTTAATGGATTCTTTTGAGAGCTCAAATGCCGACAGTTTATGAATTTCAGGAACTGTGCATCATCATAACTGGATTTACCTTAGATATTCCTGACTATCTGTATGGCAAAATTCATGCACCATGTGAAAAAGACTGAACTGAACCCTATGTAGCACATGAGATTTTAATCCCCAGACACAGAGAAATTCAAGTACTGGTTGCTAACCTTTTGGATAGGCTAATACAGATAGAAAAGACCCAAGTAGTCGCCTCTATTAAAGATGTTCTAGTATTAAACTTTTATCTTATGACGCCTTTGATAAGTTAAATGAATTAGGATTTCCCAATGATCCAGAATCCCGGCAATCCTTGCTGTATTCGTCAGAAAAAACCGATGGGGATCTCAGAAGAACAAAAGGACCATGTCTCAAATTATTTGAACCAATTATGGAGTTTCGTGCAAGACAAGTATGCCCTCATGTGTGCCAAAATAAAGTTCATAAGGTCGATGTCAGAGATCAACTGCCAATTTGTATGTGACTAATTTGACGTTTGCAGGAAAGTGAGGTGATAGTTGCCAAAGAAGCTGCTAAGATACACAAATATTGGTTGATGGTCCCATCCTAAAGCCCTTAGGTGAGTCCAATTTTAATTGTAAAAAAGAAGGATGTATCCAACCAGGTTATTATAGATTATTGCCAGCTGGATAAAATAACAAAAAAGGAATCATAACGCTTCCACAGATTAACAACGCTCTTGATCATCTGAGAGGGACTCAATTCTTTTTGGCGATGGATCTCATATCCAGTACTAGAAAATTGACCTACCTAAAGAGGATCAAAATTTTTTTTAATTATTACTGCAATGGACTATATCAGCTGATGCAAATGCTCCAAGGTCTTTGTAATTTGCTGTGACATTCCAATGTGCAATGAATACTGTGTTAGGCAATCTGAAGCTGTCATTCATCCTTGTCTACTTAGATGATATCAATGTTTGTAGTCACACCTTAACAAGTTACATTAAAAACTTAGAGGAAGTTTATTAAGATTAGTGATGGAAAATCTGAAAATAAAGCTGTGGAAATGTCATCTTTTCGAAATAAAGTTGAATACCTGAGGTTCATTGTCAACGCTAATGGGCTAAGCCCTCAAAAACCCTATTGTTGAGGCAATTCAGGCCATTTCCCAACCAACGAATGTTTGCAATGTGCAGGTATTTTTGAAAATGGTCGGCTATTATTATCAACTCATTAAGAATTTTTCTTCTATCACTGAGCCTCTTTTTTAGCTGTTTAAGGATTCCAAGAAATAATTGTATGGAATAAAAAGAACCAGGACTCTTTTGACACCCTTATGGTATATATAATGATGTAACCAATATTGCAATATCTGATTTTTGATTGACCTTTCACTATTTGAACTTATTAATCCTTGATGGTAATTGGTGCTTATTGAGTAAGGTAGACAAATTTGGTGATTGACACCCAGTAGCATATGTGAGTCATACCATTAGTATGCAGGAGTGAAACCATATTGTGATTGAGCAGAAATACTTGCGGTAATAAGCCTGTAAGCATTTTAGGGTATATATTTTAAGGCCCATTTTAATTTGGTAATTAATCATTCCTCGCTGAGATGGCTGCATAACCTAAAAGAGCATGAAAGGAGGTTGATCCGATGGGCTTTAAAGCTACAAGCATATGACTTTATGATTATACACCAAGCGGGGACCATGCATTAATATTCCAATGTATCGTTGCAATTACCTTCAATTTTAATTTTGCAAATTGAAGCAGATGCATTTATGAGAAGATTCTTAGTGGGGATATTGAGGACCAGCTATCTAGATTCAGTAAGCCCTCAACAAAGCAATGGAAACATGTATATTATCAAGGGACAATTATTTAAAATCGCCAGGGTAAAAATCCCTAATGTATCCAAGAGCATCCAAGCTCACTGTGATTGTTACCGCAGCTCATAACATAACTGGCCATGGGACCTACAGAAAACTCTGGAACAGGTTCAATGGGAGCACTAATGAAAAACCTTTTTTAAACGTCGTGGAACACCTTGGTTGTTGTGATATGTCAGGCACACAAGCCCTTTAAGAAAGCTACTAATTTCTGGCTAGTGGAGCCTAGGTTTGCATTACATACTGTATCCATCGACGTTGTAAGCTGTTGATCCTGAGTACTGAGAAAATATGATATGTCACCATAGCAAACAACCGCTTTAAACAGTAGGTAGAGATGCGGGCTATAGCTAAAGTAGATGCCAGAAGTACTGCTAAGCTCATAATGAAGTAGTTTTTTAATTGCATGGCTGCCTTCAGGTTACTTTAATGGATAATGGCTGCGACTTTACCATGCATAATATCCCAAAAATTAAATGAGTTAAATAAATTTGGTGAGTACTGATGACGCCTTACCATACAGAGACCAAAGGTATGGTTGAACTAGTAAATGTTAATATTGGTGCTACTTTGGAGAAGCTTGACACTGAGAAACCTTACAGCAGGTTAACGTATCTTTCAGCAGTAACTTTTGCCTATAGTTTAAGAAATCATTAGTCAATGGGGAAAACCCCTTTTATTTTCTTTAAAGGAGTCTGGCTGGTTTGACCCATAATTTATATTCTGTGATTGAACCAAGTTTTTAATTGACACCTCTCCAATATTTGAAGAAAATGATGAAAGTCCTGATCAGGTTACAGTCTTCCACCTATGTCAATACTCTCAAGTGGAAGCTTAAGTCAAAAGAATATGAGGATGCTAAAAGGCAGCTTTCATGACTTTTTTAATTGGCAAAAAGGTTAATTATTTGGATTCCATGGTTCTGGACGCTGAAATAAGCTAGACCAGTTATGTATTGGTCCTTTTGAAGTCATTGATAAGTCAGCATTAGATGCCTGCACAAATAAAGAACCTTACGATGATAATATAGTGAAATAAGTGCATGCCAAGTTCTTACAAGCATGCCAATAATTAACCATATGGTTGGGATCATGTTGACATTATTTTGTGTCAAATTCTACTAGTATCTCAGATGGTTGTTCAGCGTTTTAGGCAATTCCTAATGCAATTAAACTCCTTGGTAATGATTTCTGATCCCTTCAATTGATGCTCTGTTTTATTTTTCTCAGCTACTAATGCCGTTAGTGCTCCTAACTTTTTTATATTTTATTGATGATCACCACAATTGGATTTCTGCCACCTCTAGGATGCTTGGGTCAGGAAAAGGTAATTGCGTTAGAAGACATGTCAGAAGAAGATAATCTGGTTAAGTAGGGAATGTATTGGGAATTTAACCAGATTGTGTTTTTCCAATGTGTTCCAATAAACTAGTGATTTGGTTAAAGATTCTAATATATTTATTAGTGTTAACGACTTGTAGGTTTTCTAGAGTAAGCTCTAACATAACATTTGACCATTCAGAGCTATGTTGATGATTTTAGGTTTCTGAGGAGGGAGGTCTGAGTTAAAATTTATGATTAATTTGACTATTAGGCTTCCTTAACTTATTGGGGATGATCCCTGATATTTTACCATATTGAGGGCAGGATCTCCTAGCCTGGGAAATTAAGTCAAAGAAAGTTCTGACCAATGGCATGTAGAAGCTGCAGGACAATGAATTAAAGCTAAACTAGTGAATGAGGCAAGGATACCAATAGGTGGGCACTAAGTTGCCAAAGGATGATATCTAGATGAAAATATTTCCCTAATAATCATCTTGTTCTTGGTTGTACTAGATTTTACTGTAAAAGGTTATAGTTTTTGTAGGACGGAAGTGCCTAAATACTATAGTGAACAAAGGTCACGTTTTAACTGAACCTCTATCAGCTCAGCTTTGAGATCCTGTTATTATACAGGGAGCTGTATTAGTTGGGGAAAAACCTTCATGAACCTGTAATATGGCCACTTTTCAACATGTTCTGAGGGCTTCAAGTCCCCAAAGGTCCAAAAGGTACTTAAGGGGCTGAAAGATGGCCAGGTTCCAAAGGACCACCTAACCTTGTGTTAAATGCCCCCAATTGAAGTTTTAAAGGATATAATGAAAGGTGAGATTCTTGAAAGAGAAAACCCTTTAAGAAACAAATTAAGAAAATTGCACAAAGATGTGTTGCTTGCCCTGATGGTAGTCCAATTGTTCCTGACATCACCTTGTGGGCTTTAGAATACAAAACTGGAGAATATACAAGCCTTTTTGAGAATTGCTAGGAATAGATCAGCGAGATGGAGCAGAAATACGATAACCTAGAGGCTAAGGTCAACCATCAAGAGTTTGAGGTTCTAAGCCTAAACCCAAATTAACCAGAAAGTTAGCGTTAATGCTCTTATCCAATGATGGAACAAATTATAGGACAACTTGGGAAAGTGACAAAGACAGGTAAGTGAACAAATCCCTTAAGGATATACCAAAACAGTGTTTACCAGACCTAGTCATATCATTGAGACTGGCATCAAAACCCTCTCACCATCAGGCTCCCCTTTCAAACCAATTATTAAGGAACAGTTTGTCCCTGGCCAGGAAAGCATTTTATTGTTTTTAACGCATATAAGAGCACTTTGTAATAAGCCAGAATTCGCCAAAAGGTGAGGCATATCCTCTCCTGCCTTTGTGAGGAAGCTCAATAGTACATGACTCCCCATTTACATGAATGCCAAACCTAGTAACAGGTTAAAACCACTCTTGTACACGAATTTGGCAGTGACCAGTCCCTTATTGAGTCAAAAACATGCGTTTATAATATTCACCTCAATAAAGGGGAAGTCTCTCCAATTTCTTATTCCATTTTAATGCTAGGCACAGTCATCAATTACTACTAATCAAAATTTTTTGATGACGTCATCACCGCCACCCTTTCCTCCTAAAATCTTGGCATAAAGTTCATCTCCATATGATAGTTCTCAAGAAAACCTTTAATCTATCTAGGAATTCAAGGAGACTCCAAACAAGATCACAGCGGCACCTTGAAAAAGTACCAGCCTTGGTTTGTGCCCCTCCTAGACCTAGAGCACACGCCTTAGAGACAAAGAAGGATAACGTGCTTATTTGCTCCTACTGTAAGGGCTTTCAGAACAATAAAGAGGAATGCTAAAAGTGACATACATAAGAGGCGGAACAAAAAATTGTTGGTGAAAGGGAGATAAGCATTAAGAAAGAGGCTAATTTGTGCTGACGCCCTACTATGCCTCTATTCAGAGCTGATATTACCAACAAGCTAGTTAATTAAGAACCATGGTACAATGAGATAAACAGGTTCTTAAAATAAACTTTTCAAACCTCTTATCCTTCTGATTAGCCACCTATGTTTCTCAACTTGCTATCTCAATTTGATTTTCTGATTACTTGAGGCACAGTTAAGGCCCATAATCTCCATGTACTCTCCATAATTGACAGAAGGTCTCCAATCAATGTCATCTTTTCAAATTGATAGGAAAATTAAAATAGCGCCTACTCTGCCACACTACATAGAATATGTCACCGCTGGTCTTCAGTGCACCATATCCATTAGGGCCTATTCCACGTTTCCCCTCAGGTTTGGAATGATTCATTAAAAAACCTCAGATATAGCCCAAGATCGCACCAGTTATGAGCTACTGTTAAGTACCCAAATTCTCTGAAAATAAAACTCCGTTATTATGCATAAGGATTCCTATCCCTGGTTGGTACTTGAATTCCCTTGGCATTTGAAACGGCCACATAGTAAAGAATTCATAAAATCTTGCACCTGATATTGCATATGGATAATTAGACTGATTGAATTGACTACCATATCTAAGATTCTCATGTAAGCCTATCGCTTCATGTAGTGGATGGAGCTGAGAGGATGCCTGTATATTCAGAAAAGCACAAAGTAATTTCCTACCTGGTCACAGGTTATAGTAGATAACAAAATCCATGTAGTATATCGCCTGTAAGCCATTTTGGAAATCTGATATGCTAAAAATTCTTCTGCAAAAAAGTTATAGCTTGATCAGGCATTCCTGACTGCGCATATGCTGGCATAATCTCTATAATTATGGCCAACTTAACTCCAAATCTCACGCCATTGGCCTCAATACTTCAATAGCCTACTAACTCTTAGTAAACATCAATGATATCAGCTGTGTCTGTGGGTAGGGAAGCCTTTGTGACTTTAGATTAGAAACGCCTTCTAAAGAGTTGCTAGTCACCACTTATATAGAGGAAAGCCTCACCACATAACAAAGAAAGAAAGGTTGAGAGCTCTTAAAGGAGTTCTAAATCAATTCTCCACATCTATGTAGGACTTTGTCAAAATGAAAGGAGTCGTACACAATGTGAAGATAGGGAATTCTTCCCTTAATTGCTCACAACCTTATTGGAAAAGCAAGGTAGAAGAGGCACAAGTTACTACTGATCTTAGTGATTGCTAAATCCAGGATTGGTGGTAATCATAAAGTCCCTGGGCGTCTCCTAGTTTGCTTGTTTCAAAAAAAGATGGGGTTATCAGGTTTCTATGGATTATTGTAAGCTCAATGTAGTGACCTGGAAGGATAGTTATCCACTCCCACAAATTGATAGCTCTCTATAGCTCTTTAATGAGTCCCAGTACTTTTCAGCGATGGATATTGCCAGCAGGTACTGGAAGATCAAATTAGCTCCCAAAGATTTAGCCAAGTGCACCTTAATCGCAAAATGAAGGGCTATTTGAACCAACCTGCATGCTTTGGGCTATATAATGTCCCTACCACATTCCAGAGTGCTATGGATGGACTCCTGGGTGAATTGAAGTTGTCTAGTATCCTGTATCACTTTACAATATTACTAGCTTATCCAAAACTTCCAACGGCCACCTAGAGCACCTTTTTCAGTCTTTAGATTGACTCTAGGAGGCATCACTGAAATTAAAGCCCTCCCAGTACTATTTTTTCAGCATGAAATAGAATCCTTGGGACATAAGTTTACCAAGCAAGGATAAATTTTTTTCCCAACAAAATCTTTGCAATATAGAAGATGACAACATTCCAAAGTCTTAGGAACATACAGGTTTCTCTAGGTATGGTTGGGTTTTAAAGGCAAAAATTATACCATGATTCGCTAACATTCTGAGATTATGGTTTATCTACAGCATAAGTACATCTGTAAAAATTTACTTACATTGGTTATTATCAGCAAACAACCCCAATAAACTTATTACTGCACAGATTATGTTATTGTGCACTTCATCCACGTTGTATAGTATATGATATATTGGTTGATAATAGTATGACGACTATTATCTGTAGTTGAGTGGAATTCTTATATCTCAGGCCCAACGCTCAGCCAGTATTCCCACTCAAAATACTTGAGATGTTGTTGGAAATTTGGTTGACCACATTATCCATCTCACTTGCAGATTAACAATTGACAGTTGTTAAAGCAACCAACTGTTTGGCAATAGTTGCCAACTAAATTATTAATCATAAATAATCAAAGGATATAATCCCATGGTTGATTTTGGTTAATATTTTGTTAGCCATCATGCCTGAATATATTATTAATTGTAACTAATCAAAAGACCTAATCCAATGATGAGATCTGATTACTATTTCGTTGGGGATCATTCCCAACTAAATTAGTAGTTGAAATTCATTAAAGGACATAATCTGATGATTGGTTTGATTAATATTTCGTTGGGCATCACGCCCAACTTAATTATTAGTCACAATTAATAAAAAGACCTACTCTAATGATGAGATCTGATTACTATTTCATTGGGGACCATCCCTGACTAAATTAGTAGTTGAAATTCATTAAAGGACATAATCTGATGATTGATTTGATTAATATTTTGTTGGGCATCATGCCAATAATGTTAATTAGTAATTCGATGAGAGCATGATTGCTGATAGTCAGATTAATATAATAAATCATTAAAGAGAGGTGCTGAACGATTAGGGTCATCTTAAAGAAGCTACTGAAGCGTTTTAATGCTTGTTTTGGCAGTAGCTAGTAGTCATAATCAGGTAACATGGCCCCCAAACCATCTGTGTATGGTTCCTAACACATGAGGATGGTTGCCGATCTGTAAACAGTTACACTGCTAGGGATTAATTAAGATGAAGACATTCACTACCGTCAGAAGTTAATCCAAAGGGTTAGAAGTTTTGGGGGACTAATCAGTTGATTTTCAGAGAATTATCTGAAAATTTGTCCGCCTTTTGCCTATAAAAACCCCTAACATTTTTTTTTAAAAACAAAATTCAACTGCAATATATAGTTTTAAATTTACTTAATTAAATTGAAGATTGAAGGGAAAATAAGTCCCTAGTTGTTTTTCTCAATTATCATTACCAGAGTGAAGTTTGTTGCCACTTATTTTGAGGACTCAACCTACTAGTTGTCACCATACAACTAGTGTTTGTAGTTTTACTCAACGGTCAACCTATGCATTAAACATATCCAAAAGTTTACACTTGGTGCTCACTACAGGGGGCGTAGTTGAGTCTTGTCAATAAGTATCACCATGTCTTCAGTGCAGGGAGAGATTCAGCGATTATGGACTGAGCTGGAGAGTGTGAATCAGACCACTCTAATGTCAGCAGCTCAGGCCAATTTATCCCAAATGGAGAATCATGTTAACAAGGTGGAAGAAGATGTCAACCTTGTCACAGAAGCTAATAATGAATTATTTGGAAAAACATCTGAGTTAGAGCAACAATATTCCAAAGTGGAGAAGGAGCAACTCCTGCTCAAAGTAGCACTTCAAGCCAAGGCTGAAAAAAATTGTTTATTACGGGAAAAACATAGTCAGCTCCAGAAACAAGTACAAGAATGGGAAAAACATAAGTGTACTTGTATTCATGTGGAAATGGAGATTGGGGATCAGTACCTATATTAAGATGAAAAGTAATATAGAGAGCATTTAGCCTACTTGAGATATGCCAAGTGCCTATGCCGCCATCTTGGCAATGACCCCTGACAACACACCAACTGGTGCTAGAATGGCTAGCCGCACTACTAGTCCTACAACTGAGCATGTGGAAACTGAGGAATTTCGGCCCACCCCAAAATTGCAACCCTTTCATCGGTATAATGCCCCAGCTTTATTCAGATTGTTTGAAATGACCATGTTCAGTTGCAGTGATCCTCAAAAAGCCATTACTGCTATCAATTGTTTAGACACCACTTGTCTAAACTTGGTATTACCCCATTTGCAAGGGGAAAATTGGTCCTATAATGAGGCAAAAATGCAATAATGAAGGAATTTGGAAGCCCTGAATTAATGGTTAACCAAAAGCAGGAGTTCATGGGAATACAATTCTGAAAAGATGAAACCTTAGGAGAATTTTCTGGCCACTTTTATGAAGAATCACAAACACTGACAGGAGCTGATAACCTGATCAATTTTGATGTTCACATTGCTATGAAGGCATCACTCTGACCCTATTGGGATTTATACCAAATCATGTCATCAACCTTCACCAGTAGTAGCACTACTTCTCAAATGGTGGAGCACCTGAAAGAATTGGCTTCCACTTTTGATGCATCAAATTGAAGTGTAAAATAACAACAGCCTTTTACTTCAAAGTTGGCAAAAATCCTGAGCCCAAAAAGGATTTCCCCAATTGAATGGGAAAAACCCTGATGGCCCAAAATGGTCTAGTAGTGCCCCACGCATTACTTGTAACAGATGTGGAAATACTGGACACTATGCTGCCCAGTGCTGGACTAAGAAACCAAAAAATCAGGTGAACGTTGTTCAGGAAGACAATACCTATGAGGAGTCAGAAAAAGGCCCTGCGGTCTAGATGAGGAACGATCTAAATCTGAAAATTGCCCAGTTCCCCAGACAAGTTTAATGAAATTGATACCTCTGACCTACTCGTAGATGAACCTGCTCATGATTCTTCTGAGCGGAGCACAGGTCTGAATATCCACACTATAACTCGATCAAAAAAAGTGCAATTAATCCTGAAATTATATCAGAAGTTGCCTGACCTTATGCTTGTCAACTTTTGGAAAAGGCAGGAAACGCTGACAATCAAGATGAATTGCTAAAGAGAAATTTGGAAAATGTTAACATCTCAATTCCTATCACTACCATAAAGGATTCATTTCCTGATATATCAGCCCAAATTATTCACACTCTGGATTCAGCAACTGATGCCGCTATACATTCAGTAAACAACATTTCCACTATTCTGAGTGTACTTATGCTGACATTTTGGTTAATTGAGTAAAATTAAGGGCTATTATTGATAGTGGTGCACCAATCAATATTGTGTCTACCAAATTGGTAAAACATCTAAAGATTTCTCCAGATATAGCACATCAAAAGCAGTATGGTACTGCTGGGCCCAACCCTACTACCTTCTGTGGGGCTTATAGTGCTTTACCTCTTTGTTTGGATCTCTAGTTGTGTCTGAGACAGCAATTGTTCTACCTAATCAAAATTATGATATTCTCATTGGCACTGACTTCATGCGGAAGTATGGAGTAAAGTGTGACTGAGGAATACTATGACAATCTTGGGCCAGATGCTGCCATTGATCTATCATCAGAAGGGAATTCCCCCTCACTTGGAGAAATAACTTTATAAACATGATATATAAGGATGGCATCCTTCCCATTGGTTATAAACTAGTTGGGAAGAAGATCCACCCTCTACCAAAATTTGTGAATGAAAACTGAGAGATCCCAATCCAAGTAAAAAAAGACTTAATCCTACCACCTGAGATGCAGACAGTGGTCAATACTGGACTGACTCTGAAATTTCCTGAGCAATTATATATAGAAATTGAGGCTCCCTGGCGAAGATCAAGAATTGAACCTTGGGTAGCTCCAGGGATCCTAATCCCTGGTCATGGGGAAATTTGTATTCTATTAGACAATCTGGGAAAAACGCCGATGATAATCAAGTGAAATCAAGTAGTTGCATTCTCCCAGTTAATCCCTATAACAGAGCTCCATTCCTTCCACGAATTTGGGGATTTAAATGAAATGGGATTACCTGATTCAGCTGGATGAATTCATAAAATAATCTCTCAGGAACAATTATCAGGATTAATTAAAGATCAGAAAAATGAAGTACTGGCTTTATTCAAACAATATCAAACTATTTTTGCCCAAAATGACCACGATCCTGGGTGTGCAGAAAACGTACTCCAACAAATTGACACTGAGGAAGCTGCCCCAATTAGAATGAGACCTATTTGAAGGTCCTGAGTAGCTGAGGCAGTAGTTGCCAAAGAAATAGAAAAGTTGTTGGAGCATGGATTGCTTGTGCCTTCATCCAGCCCATGGGCTAGTCTGATATTAATCGTCAAAAAAAGGATGGGTCAAATAGGGTTGTAATTGATTATTGCCATCTTAATAAAATCACAAAAAAAGACTCTTACCCCTTACCACAAATTGATGACGCATTGGATCAGTTAGGTGGGGCTAAATTCTTTTTGGCGATGGACCTTATCTCAGGGTATTGGCAGATTGATATGTCACCTGAGGACCAGGAGAAGTGTGCCATAATAACAGTACAAGGGCTTTACCAACCTACGTGGATGCCCCAAGGCCTATGTAATGCCCCTGCAACTTTTCAACGGGCTATGGATACCATCTTATGTGACCTCAAATTGTCCTGTGTTCTAGTCTATCTAGATGATATCAATGTATTTAGTCAAACATTCACTGAGCACTTACAACACTTAGAGGAAGCATTCAAGAAATTAACTGCTGCAAATCTTAAAATCAAGCCCCAAAAGTGTCACTTCTTTAAGGAGCAGCTAGAATATTTGGGCTTCGTTATAAACGTGGATGGATTACAACCTCAAAAAAAATCGCTGCTATTGAGCGGATGTCATTGCCAAAAAGTGTTCATGATATACAAGTTTTTTAGGAATGGTCAGTTATTATCGCCATTTTATTAAAGACTTTGCAAAATAGCGGATCCATTATTCCATCTGCTTAAGGATCTGAAAAAAAGGGTTTAAATGGAATGAAATGGCCCAAGGAGCATTTGACAAATTACGGCGATACTTGATGATCAGCCCAATACTCAAATATCCAAATTTTGACCAACCGTTTATTATACAATCAGATGCATCACTCATGGTAATAGGTGCTGTACTTAGTCAAGTGGATGAACAAGGTGAAGAACACCCAATGGCATATGTCAGCCGTACCTTAACTAAGGCTGAAAGGAATTATACAGTCACTGAGCGCGAATGTCTTGCAGTTATCTACACTTGCAAGCAATTTCATGTTTATAATTATGAGATGCATTTCAAGGTTGTAACCAATCATGCATCTCTCCATTGGTTACATAACTTAAAAGAACCTGAGGGAAGATTAGCACGATGGGCCTTGAAATTGCAAACATATGACTATGAAATTGAACATCACGCTGGGGATAAAAACCAAAATGCTGATGGATTATCCCAACTACCAGCAATTCTTGCAATACAATATTGTGATGACCTATTTGAACGAATGGTTAAAGAAGAGTTGGAGGACGAGCCACCTGAAGTTCAAATGGCATTACAAAAAGCCATGGAGGGAACAGAACAAAAGAACAGACAGCTATTCAAAATAGTGAATGATAAAAGGCTTTTGTTCCCAAAACCATCTGAATGAATGGAGATAATTCGCACTGCTCACAAAGTTGTTGGCCATGGTGGCCTCAAGAAAACTCTTGAGCATATTCGCCAATATTACTATTGGGAGTTGTTAAATTATGGTACAGCGGATTTTCTTTCCTGTTGTACAGAGTGTCAGCTCCACAAGCCACACAAAAATGTGGCTGGATATTGTTTAGTGCGACCAGGATTCGCCTGGCATACAGTATCAATTGATGTCATGTGACCTCTAAGTATAAGCACTGGAGGAATGCGATATATCATAGTTGGATTTGATCACCTGACTCAATGGATTGAAACCAAGGCTATGGTATGGGTCGATGCAATGAATACTGCCAAATTTATTCTGGATCAAGTGATATATCAGCATGGCTGCCCTCAAGTTTCCTGAATGATAATGGAACGAATTTTACCTCATTTGTCATACCCCGATTGAATGAGTTGATGGGAATCAAGGGGTTTGTATCAGTCCCATATCAGCCAGAGATGAATGGACTAGTTGAGAAAGTTAACGCTACCTTAGCCACAATGTTACAAAAGTTGATTGCAGGATAAACGTCTACTTGGGCTTCATACTTAAGTTTGGTGACATTCTCCTATAATGTCAGCTATCATTCCTCAACTGGGAAAACACCCTTTAAATTACTATATGGAAGAAAAGCTGCTTTGCCATCAATTCTATACTTGGCATTGGAATTAACTTCAGGGATGAGTCCAGACCATAATTTAAATCGATTAGCCAATATTATGATTGATTTACAATCCCAAGCATTCGCCAAAACCCTTTGGAAAAGGATCCAGGCTAAAACATATGATGATAAAAAATGACCACCCATAAAAAAGATTTGAATTTGGGGATAAAGTATCCTATTGTGATATTCATGGATTTGACCAACGAAATAAGCTGAATGCCTTATGGATAGGTCCATTCAAAGTAATTTCTAAATCAGCAATGGATGCCTATACAATCAAAAATATCCTCAATGGTCATATAGTTAACTGAGTTCATAGAAAGTATTTAAAAAATTGGCACTAAAAAGAATATATACATATAAAAAGCAAAAAAAAGTTGAAAAAACTATAAGAAAAAAATAAAACAATAATAATTAAGATAAATATATATATATATAAAATGATGAATATTTAATTACTCATACTCAAAACTATTGGGCATTGTTCCCTACTATTGTCAGCAGGGCCAGCTTGGGTTGCAACTGGGTCCATTGAAACAAGTCCCAAGGTACTAAGGTATATCATCCCTAAAAATGAAGAAGATCTGCTCTGACCGCAAATGGAGAGCCCAACCTGGGGGAGTACAGGTTTTCCAGGCTATGGTTGGTGTTGAGGCAAATAGTCCTGGTATGTCATGAGGCCATATGACCACACTCAACAGAGGTGGCAGCAAGAAGGGGACCTCTGAACTAATGAGATAGTTAAGTTTAGTAGATGGACCTCTGAACTAGGCTTGTTGGTTAAGTCTTGAGAAGAAGCAAGTGCTTCTGAAAAACTATCTCGCTGAGTAATCTGGTCAAGTGGGGGGATGTGTTGGAAATTTGGTTGACCACATTATCCATCTCGCTTGCAGATTAAAAATTGATGGTTGTTAAAGCAACCAATTGTTTGGCAATGGTTGCCAACTAAATTTTATTAATCATAAATAATCAAAGGATATAATCTGATGGTTGATCTTGGTTAATATTTTGTTGGGCATCACGCCCAAATGAATTATTAGTTGCAATTAATCAAAAGACCTAATCCAATGATGAGATCTGATTACTATTTCATCAGGGATCATCCCCAACTAAATTAGTAGTTGAAATTCATTAAAGGACATAATTTGACGAATATTTTGATTATTATCTCATCAGCCATCACGCCCAACTTAATTATTAGTCACAATTAATAAAAAGACCTATTCTAATGATGAGATCTGATTACTATTTCATTGGGGATCATCCCTGACGAAATTAGTAGTTGAAATTCATTAAAGGATATAATCCAATGATTGATTTGATTAATATTTTGTTGGGCATCATGCCCAACAATGTTAATTAGTAATTTGATGAGAGCATGATTGCTGATAGTCAGATTAATATAATAAATCATTAAAGCAGAGGTGCTGAATGATTAGGGTCATCTTAAAGAAGCTACTGAAGCGTTTTAATGCTTGTTTTGGCAGTAGCTAGTAGTCATAATCAGGTAACATGGCCCCCAAACCATCTGTATATGGTTCCTAACACATGGGGATGGTTGCCGATCTGTAAACAGTTACACTGCTGGGGATTAATTAAGATGAAGACATTCACTACCGTCAGAAGTTAATCCAAAGGGTTAGAAGTTTTGGGGGACTAATCAGTTGATTTTCAGAGAATTATCTGAAAAGTTGTCCGCCTTTTGCCTATAAAAACCCCTAATTTTTTTTTTAAAAACAGAATTCAACTGCAATATATAGTTTTATATTTACTTCTAAATTGAAGATTGAAGGGAAAATAAGTCCCTAGTTGTTTTTCTCAATTATCATTACCAGAGTGGATTTGTTGCCACTTATTTTGAGGACTCAACCTACTAGTTGTCACCATACAACTAGTGTTTGTAGTTTTACTCAACGGCCAACCTGTGCAGTAAACATGCCCAAAGGTTTACAGATCTCTTGATATAGGGATCCATTCCCTTGTTCTGTCCAACCTGATCTTCTCTGAGATTCCCTGGTGACAGTCTCTTCAGTCCAACACACAGTTGGCAGCAATCCCCAATTGTTTCTCCTTCTTCTCTAGATCCCCGCTCAGATCTTTACTCTTTTCCTTAAGAGTCTCCCAAATTATCGCACACAGCAATAATATCCTTGAGGAAAATTAGAAAAATTGAAAGCTGATAATAGTTTACTTCTTAAACTATATACCAGATGAAAACTATAAAACTATATTTCTGTAATATGATCTAATTGTTTACTGTATTCTACTATGAGTGAATTCTAGGGAATTTATAGTGAGAATTTTTGGTCATCTAACCCTCAGTTGACACCTCTTCAATGAAACGGAAGCCGTTGCCATTGAATCACCCTTCCTTGTCTCAGCAGTGATGGTCTTCACCATCCTGGATAAGATTCCATTGTTGGACATCCTTGAGACCTCAAACGGAAAGAGTCAGAAACATGTTCCTAACATTTTCCTCTCGATCTAAGCAAACTAACCATAATTGGCTAGCAACCTGCTTAGGTAATGGGACTTTTTACCCATTATGGCAGGTTACTTCACCAACTGATCAATTTGCTAGTTGCAGGCGGCATCAATCGCCTCGCAACTCACTACTCATTTCCAATTTTTCAGTGATGAAACCTGACTGATCCCAATTGGTACACCTGATAGTTAATCACTATCAGATGCCCCTATTTCATTGGCCGCTCCACCCAATGAGATATTAGGTATTCATCCAGATCGATCCCTGATGGATATGAACAGGCGAATATCCCAAAATCCCCCAAACGTAGTTCCTCCAAAATTTGGGCCAACCAATTTCCAATTCACTTCGCCTTATTAATTTTCCCCTAGTGACACCAGGTAATCTAGCAGGCTGGGAATATGGGCAAAAATCCCAACACATCTTCCTTCTTGCCTAGATTTTGAGCGAGAAAAGGAATGGGTCATGAGAACACCACTTTGGACACTCAGTCAAATACTTCTTTGGCTCAAGTGGAGTATGATCGTCAATACTTAATGCTGCTCAGGATGACCTTTGGCATGTAGCTCTCTTCCTCTTCCTCCTCGCTGCCACCTACTCAGAGTGCGGTCCCCATGATCTACTGTCATGCCAGGCTGATCGATTTAGTCATGACAATATTAGTCCTGGGATCCAGTTTTCCCTCCATTAGGGCATAAGACCCACTGTCATATTCAGGATTCTTGGTCTGGAGTCCTCAATTTCCTGATTTTCTCCTCATCCTAGACAGAATACTCTTGCCTTCAATGTTTGTTTCACAGCCCAATTAAGAATACTTATCTATGTTCGCCCTTGTTAGATCTCTCATAACCTCTTGGCTCAAGTCATTCTTAATTCTTCTCTTGGAGAGCTCATCCCATTAATTTTGAGATTAATTTCCCCAAAATTGGAGCTTAATATATTGTAGAGTGCATAAGGTTGACTCCCATATAAGTCTGACAACCCCTCTCTCATCCAGCTCATATGTCAAATTCTGAGTTGCATTACCAGCAGCTTCTAAACAGTTTGTCTGATCAAGATCTTTGGCTCTTTTAGAAGATGAGTCAGGATGCATGATGGAACCGCTTTTATGGTCCTTATAGGACTCATACGTCTAGTCTGGTGCCAGTAGCTAGTTCTTCCATCATTTTACCAGAAATTGTAACCAATCTCTCTGAAACCAGGCTTGCAATCATTTCAAACAACTCTCAGCCAATTCTTCCTCTGTTGTAGATTCCAGAGTTGTATTTTAAAATCTCCTAGATTCAGCTCCTTTAGCAGATGCACTGACCATCATCATGGATTCTCCTGATGTTATGCCTCTCGCTCTTAATTGCTCTTTTCTTGCCAGGTCAGACTTGCTTCCTGAGTTCCTCTTCTGACTCTGACATTACTATAAGCCCTCTGTCTTGGCTACTGAGCTCACCATCGGTAACAGTATTTATTTTGAGCTCCCCTACACTGAACTATGGTTCCAAGTCATGAGGCTTTGTCCCTAGCGCTGAATCCCTCCAATCTTGAGAACATTCTATATTGGGATATCGCTGCTTATGCTCTTTGCTTTGCTAGCCAAGTTCTTTGAAGTTGGTCCACAAAGCTTCCAGCCTTTCCTGGGTTTCACCACTCCTTCAACTTCAGCTTCCAAGAAGCCCATAGGCATTGCTTGCAGGATGACATTTGCTCCCTTCACAACTATCTCATCTCCAGCGCTTCCCATTGGTATCTTCTGCTGATGGCTTTAGTAGGGGGCATGATTTGGCAACCTCATCAACATCCCTTGTTTGTTGCTGGCCCATATGTCTGGTGTTCTTGATGAAGCCCATCGTCAGGCGCTCAAGACTAATCTTCCAACTCCAGTACCATATTGGGATTACTTGGGGTTTATCACTGACTGCCTCTTTCTAAACTGTTGCTTCCCTCCCCCACTCCAGGGTTTCACAATTGGCTTCTTCTGACATTTCAATTCCCCTTCCTCTAGTCACTTTCTCGCAGGGATCTGCGTCCGCTCAAAGAACTTGGTTTTGTGTAAGTCTAGCCCTCACTAGCATCTGATCTCACATCAATTTTGATGTGCTATTCATTCCTACTGCGATCCATCCTTTCTCCCCAAAGAGGCAACATAGGTGGAATCATCCCTATATCAAGGACAATCAATAGAAATAAAAATTGTAAAACTATATCAGTTTTTTCTATGCGGTTTATAATCTCTCTTTTTCCAATATCTTTTATCAATCTTTTATTTTTATTCTTTTTTTCATGGGACTTGACCTTGTTTTGGTTCAGCGGTCTATTTTTCTTTATTTTTCCCCCAAATTGGGTCCTTGGTACTTAAACCTATCATTTTTCTATGGTTCAGAGGTCCTTTTTTCGGACTTGAACTAATCAACAGGACATGACCAACTTAATGTTCATCGGTCCTTTGGGAACTCTTTTGTTTTTTTTCATTGATCCATCGCTTCAAATACTTAGCATGGACTTGATTTACAACTCTTCCATCCAAGAGATTCTTAATGGAGTAGGCGTCAGTTGCCATCTTAACAATAATTTCAATTGGACCCAACCACAATGCATCCAGTTTGTTTCTTCTTCCAAAACTTTACATATCACAATAGGCTACTCTTTCGCCTATTCAATATTCTGCTAAGGCTGGTTGGTTCTTATTGTCTGTCAATTTTGCTCGTATCCTTTTTTTCAATGTAGTATTGAATGCTTGCAATTGCATATCAAACAGGATATTTGTCAGTCAGTTCAAGTACTGTTTGGTGCTCATCCCTGATGTTGGTTCTACCACTGAATATAAAATTGGTGGTAACATGGCCTTCCTCCCATATAACAACTCAAACGGCGTTTTTCCTGTCGCCGTATGATGACTGATATTGTAAGTGAACATCACTGAGCTCAGGTACATTCCCCACGCGGAAGTTCTTCCTGTGACCGGCTTCCTCAGTGTTGCAGAAAGCGTTCTATTCACTCGTTCTACCAGTCCATTCATTTCTGGCTGATAAGGTACTGACATGACTCCTCTGATCCCCATTATCTCATTTAGTTGCAGAATCACATGAGACATGAATTTTGTCCCATTATTGCTAAGCAGGACCTGCGGACATCCATGTTGATATACTACTTGATCCAAATGAACTTTGCAGTGCTGGTACTGGCTATTTTCACCAGGGCCTTTGTCTTGACCCTTCTCATCAGATGGTCAATATCAACTATTATGTACTTGACTCCCCCTGTTCTCATCATCAGCAGTCCCATCTTGTCAATGGACACCATATACCAAGAAAATCCATGGCAGACCAGTCAGTATCCAGTTGTATTCTTATGTGATTTGTGCAGCTGGCACTCCACGCAAAAAGCTAGATAGTTGGTGACATTGTAGTTGATTGACTCCCAGTAGTACTAGCAAATATGATTGGTTGTTTTTCTCAGGCCTCCATGCCCAACAACCTTATTAGCGGCTTAAATGATAGCTGTTCTTTATGACATCTTTGGGAAAATTAACCTCTTCCTGTTAATTGTATTAAACACTTGTCCATCCATGTTCTCAGTGTTTTCCAATGCTTTTCAAAGCACACCTTGGATTTCTTGAGGCTTGTTCCTGATTTCTCCATCGACCATTCTCTGTAATAGCTCATCCGCCTGTGGGTATACCATCTGGACCATTGGTAACCGTGATAAACTATCTGCATTCTGGTGAGAAGCCCCACTTGGTGGACAATCTCATAATCATAAGTTTGTAGCTTAAGTGCCCATCAGGCCAGTTGTCCTTCTGGTTCTCTTAAATTATGGAGCCAATGCAATGAATAGTGGTCCATCACCACTTTAAAGTGCATTCCATGGATGTACACCCAAAACTGCTTACAGGCGTAAATGACTGCAAGGCATTCACACTAAGTTATGGTATAGTTCCTCTCAGCGGCTGAGAGTATCTGGCTCACATAAGCCATCAGATGTCCACCCATAAGTTCATCTACTTGGATTAGTATGGCGTTGATTACCATTTATAAAGCATTGGTTTGTATAAGAAACTCTTGATCGAAAATTCAGATATTTAAAAATTGGAGAAACTATTAATTACTGGCATAGCTCATCAAAGGATTCCTGCGCTTCTTCATTCCACATAAATCCTTTTTTAATACTTCAACAGATGGAATAAGGGCTTGGCTATTCAGTAAAAGTCCAGAATAAATTTTCTGTAGTATCTGACCATACCAAGGAACACTTGGATGTCACAGACACTATTTGGCACAGCCATCCGTTCTAAGGCTTCTATCTTCTGGGTTTACAGCTGCAATCCACTAGAGTTGATCATGAATCCCAGATATTCCAACTCTTTTTTGAAGAAGTGACACTTCCTCAGCTTAATCTTCAGATTAGCCATGGACAGTCACTTACATACTTCTTCCAAGTGGTGTAGGTGATCAGTAAACGTCCTTCTGAACACATTGATATTGTCCAAGTATACCATTACGCATGACAACTTCAAGTCGCTCAGTATAGCGTCCATGGCCCTCTGGAACGTTTCAGGCGCATTACATAGACCCTAGGGCATCCTCGTCAGTTGGTATAGCCCCTACACGGTGATAATTGTGCATTTTCCTGGTCTTCTTTTGGCAAGTCAATTTTGCCAATATCCCAAGATCATATCCATCACGTGAAATACTTCGCTTCTCCCAATCAATCTATCACATCATTTATTCTTGGTAGGGGATACAAATCCTTCTTTATAATCCTATTAAGCTTTTGATAGTTGATCATCACCTGGTTGGAGCCATCCTTTTCCTTCACAATTAGAATTGGACTTGCCCAAGAACTCAATGACAGAACTAGAAGCCCATGCTTCACTAGTTTGCTGATTTCATCTTCCACTACCACTTCAGCTGCTTTTGATTGTTGGATTGTTCTCATCCTGATTGGCAAATTTTCCCCAGTGTCAACCTTGTGGATCACATCTCTCGTGCATCCCAAATCGTGACTGTCCTAAGTGAATACTTCCCAATATTTTTTAAACAATTTGAGCACCTCCTCTTGCTATCCTTCCAACAGATTGGTGAGTTGCTCATGATCAACTAATAGGTTGATACTCTCAGTTACCCTGGCTAGTAATCCCATCTCATCATGAGTCCCAAAATTGTAGAAATTTCTCAGTTTGGCCATTGGGAGTTCTCATCACTTCCTAGGTCCAAAACTCAGACCATATAACTCGATATTTTATATATTTTATATCTTTTTTGTATTTTTCTTTTGCAATGGGACTTGCAACCTACAAAAAGGTTCAGAGTTCCTTCTTTTTCCCTTCATCCAAACTGGGTCCTAGTTATACTATGACCTACCAGTTATCAGGGTTCAAAATCTAATCCCTTTTAGATTTAACCATCTATTTGGTTCAGTGGTCCTCTTTTAGGACTTGACCAAAATCTCAGGACATAACCAATTAATGGTTCATAGGTCCGCTGGGAACATTGCAATTATTTTCTCTTAGTCTTAATACTTCCGCTTAGTATTGACCTTCTTAACTATATGACCAGCAGCGCTGTTTCTTCACATATAAGCTATACTTGCCAACTTTGGCAATACTCTTACATTATTAGGCCTTTGAACCTGACTGCTTATTCGTCCAACAGGTCCTAATTTCATCTCATATTTCAGCAACTGATGTTTTGGATCCTCATATCTCATTAGCCAACAGCTTTATCTGAATGTTCAAATCATTTTTCTCCTGAAAACGATTTTTGATCTTTGTGGCCATCCTTAATTACACAGGTCGTTCTGCCTCGTTAGCTTCATCAAATTTCTCCCAAATTGATGAACTCGTCTCCAGCAACTTCTGATCATTGGTTGAGTGTTATTGAGACAAATTATTCTCTCTACTATCCTGGATCAATCGTTTCCTGTTTTAACTTCATATCATCATTAGTATAGCAATCCAATTCTCCATATTGATTGCTTCCTATTTCATCCAATGCCTCATCTAAACACTCACTCCTCGGGACTATTTAAAGTGGACCCAAAATCAACCTGAGTTGATCCTGCTGTTCCTCAGGACTATTTCCAGTGGACCCAATTTCAACTCAAGTTGGTTCTGCTAATACTCTTCATCTCCAGTAGATGTTGGGTGGAACAAGTTTCCTTGCAGCACTAGATAGTTCCATATCTAGGCTACAAGTCCTTTTCCCTGAACTTGAGCATCCTCAATCTGCTTTACTAAGAGCTCAACTTCTGATCTGGGTGAATACCAATGAACGTGATCCAATTCACGTTCTATCTTTATTAATGTTACTTCCCCTAGTAACATATTGCCAGAATTAGAAACATCTTCATAGAACATCATGTTCTAAGTTCTTCTACTTAACTACACCCCTGTTGTGAGCACCAACTTGTAAAAATTTACTTGGATTGGTTATTATCAGCAAACAACCACAATAAACTTATTACTGCACAGATTCAGTTCTTGTGCACTTCATCCGCGTTGTATAGTATATGATATTAACAGCTGATAATAGTATGACAACTATTATCCATAGTTGAGTGGAATCTTATTTCTTGGCCTAACGCTCAGCCAGTATTCCCGCTCAAAATACTTGAGATTTCTTAATATAGGGATCCATTCCCTTGTTCTGTCCAACCTGATCTTCTCTGAGACTCCCTGGTGACAGTCTCTTCGGTCCAACACACAGTTGGCAGCAATCCCCAATTGTTTCTCCTTCTTCTCTAGATCCCCGCTCAAATCTTTACTCTTTTCCTTAAGAGTCTCCAAATTATCACACACAGCAATAATATCCTTGAGAAAATTAGAAAAATTGAAAGCTGATAATAGTTTATTGCCTAAACTATATACCAGATGAAAAACTATAAAACTATATATCTGTAATATGATCTAACTGTTTACTGTTTTCTATTATGAGTGAATTCTAGGTAATTTATAGTGGGAATTTTTGGTCATCTAACCCTCAGTTGACACCTCTTCAATGAAATGGCAGCCGTTGCCATTGAATCACCCATCCTCATCTCAGCAGCGATGGTCTTCACCATCCTGGCTAGGATTCCATCATTGGAAATCCTTGAGACCAAATGGAAAGGGTCAGAAAACGTGTCCCTAGCATTTTCTTCTTGATCCAAGCAAACCAACCATATTTAGCTAGCGACCTGCTTAGGTAATGGGACTTATTACCCATTAAGGCAGGTCACGCACCAACTGATCAATTTACTAGTTGCAGGTGGCGTCACTCACCTCGCAACTTACTACTCATTCCCAATCAGTCAATGATGAAACCAGACCAATCTTAATTGGTACACCAGATAGTTAATCACTATCAGATGCCCCTATTTCATCAGCAACTCCGCCCAATGAGATCTTAAGTATTTGTCTGGATTGATCCCCGACAGATATGACCAGGTGAATATCCTAAAATTCCTGAACATAGTTAATCCAAAATTTGGGTCAACCAATTTCCAATTTACCTCACATTAAGTAATTATCCCCTAGCGATTCCTGGTAATCTAGCAGGCTAAAAATATGTGCAAAAATCCTAGCAACGTCCTTTTTAAATTAAACCCTTATCAGGACCAGTCTTTTATCTCCTTTGAACGGCCCAAATAAATCAGCCTGTTTTTGTTCACTTATAGTTTAATTAACCATTCTACTATTAACTGACGCCAGTGACATGGTCATGCGGCTATCCTGGCCTAACTTGATGAGAAGCAAGTGGATTTACCTGTGTCTTCTTTAAGCAAAACTTTATCAAAATCCAAACATAACTACAGTGCCACCAAGTGGGAGGGTTTGGCCGTACTACTTGTGGTTAAACACTTCCAGTCCTAAATATATGTAGATCCACTTTACTATTGTCACTTACCACGTATCACTTCAGTGACTTCATTAAATGAAGGATTAAGGTAGTAATTGGCCAGGTGGGCTCTCCAGCTACAAAGTCATGAATTTATTATCATATAACATGCTAACATGACCCATTAAAATGCAGATGGGATATTTAGAATGCCAAATTTTGCAGGTTTAGTGCCAAAGGAAATTACTTTTGTAATTTAATTGGCTTAACAGATTGGTGAGAATTGAAACCACCAGAAATAGTGAAGACAATATGGATGAGGTCTAAAAACACAGATACAATCTGGTATTCTGTACAAGCTAATTGATGGAAAGTAATTACCTTATGCGTACCCTCTTCTCAAACTGAAATCATCCTCAAAAGACACTCAACCATAATACATGGAGCAGCTAAAATACTGCATGTGGCTTAGAAAACATTGCTATTGAGACTGAATGCTTGAGACTATACAGGAAATATTGGACGCCTGTATGATGTGCAGAACCCAAGATCAGCCAAGCTCTTACTATTAGTATGAGGTTGTAGTCTTTCTTTGCATATAGTGTCATTAGTGTGGACATTGTACGGCACCACTTATGGCCTCAGAGGGCCTTCTATATTCTACTTACTATCAATCACCTCATCAAATGGATTGAGACCATATCCAATCCTGCTGCTATAACTAAGACCACCGCCTTTATATTTTGCTTTGTTTTCCTCCAACACAGGTGCCACGAATTTTCTCTTAGACAATGGTTGAACTTTACATCCCAAATTGTTCAAGAGCTAACCTTCTTATATAATGCTAATTTAGCACTTTACTGCTCCCTACTCTTCTATTAATGGGGCAGTATAACGTGTGAATGGTAATTTAGTTTCGTTTTTCCATAAGATGGCTGCCTTGTATGCCATGCAATGAAAGATTACTTGCCATCCGCCATTTTAGCTTATCAAATAAGCTACCAAAAGATAATTAAAATTTCACCTATACATGCTTTATATGGAAGAGAGCGGGGTGGAAGGCGAGTTGGTAAGGGCGTATGACTACCAACCTGAAGGTTGCGGGTTTGATTCCCGCCCTTTGCACATCAATTGGGGTGCCAGCCAAAGGAAGCTATTGGCGGTTAGTAGGTCTAATACACGAAAACCTTACCCATGACGTAACCAGAAAAATTTGAGTCCCAATCCGGAGGTGGAGAAACTTTCTTCAATGAAGTTGACCCTGTTCAGGTTTCATGTCATTTCTTTCTTTCTTTTGGTAATGCCTGTCCCATGGTCAGCTTGCCTCAGTTAAATAAAATATATGGAAGAGAGCCCTAACTTCCCAGTAGTGTCCAACCCTTGTTGGACTCAACCTCTTCCAAGATTTCCAAGATAACTTTGGGGGCTCTATCCAATGGATAATTCAGCTAAAAGCACTCACCACTCAAGGGATTGTCTTTCCAACCACAAAAAAAGACTATGTGATATAATTCTAGAAAATTAGCTCTTCCCATGTTTGATATTGGAATTCTCAAGCTGTTTTACCATCATCACCTGGTGAGCGACCTAACAAATTGAACACCTCCTGGTCAGGGTCCTGTTGCATACTATATAAGGCTGGATCCAAATATTCCATTGCCAATGTCATCCAAGGCATGGTAGTTAATTGTGTATATGCTACATTCTTTTGGCCCTATGTCCCCTATGACAGGACCTTGGGGTGAAATATCAGCGCTCATACTAAAAAATGGTCCAAAAATTTAAGTGATTGGAATGCCAAACCCGTTTAACGTCCTTTCTGGTATCTTGCCTTCACAAATCAAATGGATTTTACCTAATATTCCTATACCCTTAAATGGGCAAGGATAAATTAATGTTGTTAAAGAATTTCCACTAAATAAACCTCATCCAGGTATCAAGGTTTGCAACCCTCAAGTTCTTGACCAATGGGAAGACAACAATACAGAAGCCATTCCAAAGAGATTACTGTGGCTTAATATCCTTACTGGATGAGGGATGAAGATCCTGAACAAGGATGACCCAGGCGCTCTATCTGCCACAGGGCACCAAGCCATCCTATAATATTAAAAACTTTTAATTAATAAATTTTATTGTATATTTCCCCTAGAAAAAATAATTATTTTTCTTCTCTTTGCATAGTTATGATGTTAATTATTGTAGCCCAGTATAGTTGCCAACAATTGGACCCTGAATAAGTGAGTGCCTCACCATCACACCTCTACACCCACTTCACTCTTCAGTGCTATCCTAAAGAATTTCAAGGCTTCTGTACCCTATTTCTCCAGGCACCCAAATCATTAATATTTGGATTTCTTCTTATGAAAAATCTTAAACAAGATCAAAAGTGGTTGGCCTCTGCTATCACCTAGAAAAATGAGTGAGGTCCCTCCACAGGTTGTGGCAATTTTTATCAAAGAGGGCAGAAACTATTAAAACTTTAAGAAAATCTAAAGTTTTTTAACTTAAAGATATTATTGATTTATTAGGAAATTATAAAATAACCCAGCACTCTAGCATAGACAGAGTGTCATAATTTATACTATTGTGGTGAGGTGGGGGTGTTTTTGAATTTACATGAAAAGTGGGTGGCAGTCAAATTTTTCCAGTGATGCCAAGAACTTGTCCAGAGTAGTTCTTAATTGTTTTGTGTTTCTGAGGTCTTTGGAATTAAACACTGTAAGGCATGTCTGGCGCCTCAACTTGGGTCTTCTTCCAATTTTTGATTGTGCAATTTTTTATATTAATATTCTCTGAGGTTATTCTGAAAAAGTTTTCTTAAACAACGCATCAATGTGACAATTATTTCAATTACCTGGGGATTTTACTCAACTGAGTGTGGTTATTATGCCCCTTTTGAGGATTCAATTGTTATCTGCTAATTTGTTTATGAACCTCATAGCATACGCTCTTGATTTTTCCAGGTATGCCTTAAGCAGACTCAGTGATTTCAAAGGGAGAGGAGTGCCCACTAACTCAGAGCTGGGGTGAGCTTAGTTAGGGGGCTACCCATCACTCACCAAGTGTTTACCTAAAGTCCATTATCTTTTCTAGAATTAGTGTTTAGAGCATTCCCTTTCTTTGATCAGAAGGTATGTAGCATTCTGTCCAGCCTGATGACCGTGGCAAGGACCCTTACAAAAATTTCTCAAGTGGGTGGATGATGCTGACCAATATACAACATAAGACAAGATTTTATTGGCTAGGAATTTTTTATAACACCTCCAAACCTGCTCCCAAACACCAATTTTTTCCTTGAAAGTGCTTACTTAAATACAAGTTTCACCATCAACTGGCTGTCAGAAAGGCAGCTGCTCCCCTACACCTTCCTACGCCAAGACCTCCCTTTGGCTTTGGAGCTACTTTTGAACAGTCTTCCCCTTCTAAATTTATCTGGATGACTTCCTTGAAGAGTAAAAGATAAAATCAAGAATCTTTCATTCGCCATGGGTTGCTTGTGTATTGACATGGCCAATTAATCACAGTTTGATTCTCACTACCTAAAGACATGCCAGAAATTCAAAAGTTTTGCCTGTGTTCTGAAGCTTTTATTATATTCTGAAAATCAACTTTTCAAGTACATCAAGGTATTGTTCACCATGCGCTTCCTCAATAAGTCAAACTTTGTTCTTTTCTTTCTCCTGTCCCACTATTACAATGCCTTAACTCCCATTTTGTCTTTTCTCATAAAAATATTTTTAAGAAGTCTGCGCTAAACAAAGATTTCCCCAATCCTTTTACACATCTTACATGGCTGCTTAGGATCAATACCAGATCACCAAATTGGGAGTTTATTCTTTATATTTTTTGACACCTACATATAAAAATTGTAGCCCCCTCTTAGGTTGGGCCCACTTGTACAAAAAACACTTATTATACAAATATATTTATCCTTTAGCAAAAAAACAACTAATGAAATAGCCTTTATGCCTTATAGCAAATGATAGCTGTTCTAATTAGTTATATATTATAAAAATATATCAAAATTACTGATTTGAAGCCATAGTTACTACTTGTTAGAAGCCAGTATCCCATATAGCTTTCTAAAAAAGGAAGCCTAGAATTTAAGTAGCTTTTCCTAGATACTAGGACAATAATAGATAAAAAAGATATTTATATTAGTTTTAGTACTACTAAGGCAGCAGTATGAGTATTATAAGTAAAAGAAGTATGAGAAAAAGAATAGCTGATTGGTGCAATCTAACTACAAGTTTTTTAATTGAAACATGATTAGTTGACTTTACTGTAATTATCTTTTCATATATAATGATAAAAAGATGTTTTGGGACCACCTAGTGCTAAAAAATGAGATAAAAAGCTGTGAAGAAATATATGAAGCATAAAATACTTTATAAAGTTACTTATTATCACTGGTTTAAAATGTATTATATATGGCCTGCATCAATAGAAGCAAACTCCATAGGTATCTATTAATGAAACTGTCATTATTACAACTTATGAGAATAATTTCTCATTTAGTAGCAGACTTTACCTTACAGGATCATCAGGGATTAATAACTAAAATATTGAGATTAATGAAAATATCTGAGGTTCTTCCTAAGAGAGCTTACACCAGGAACAGCCTGCAAATGACCCTGGACAGCTTTCATGTTACAATAAAACAAAATAAAATTGAAAGTTTATCCAAACAATCAATATCTATGATAGAATTGTTTTGATAGTAAAATTGATGCAAAAATGATACAGCTATATAGCATTTGAGGAAATAAAACCAAGACACTTTATTTAAGACTACCAATTAATAATCCATCTGTATCCAATACAGAGATATTCTCCTCAGGAAATATAAAGCTTTTACCATAATTCTAGTTCAACTAATTTACTAATTTTAGTTTGCATATAATTTTAAATTTATTCAAGTTGAAAATAAATTACTAATTTTAAACAAAAATATTACTTTAAAATACACTTGAAGGCGCCAGATATTGTTCCCATTTTATAATAGTTTAAAGTTCTAGTCTACATGTAATAAAAGTAATCTTATGATTTGTTTAAAACTTATTTGGAGATTTTTTAGCATTCACAATTCCAATAATAGCTGTATAAATGAGAAGATATCATTTTAGTTGTGCCCATTTCTTCTATTGAGCAGAATCACAAACTTAGTACATTTCAAAACTATCAAGCAGCAGCTCTGATACCTTAGTTTCATGACCTAATATGTGAAACTCTAATTTGTATCATTACCAGACTGCCTCTCATGTAATTTTGCAAACTCTGGTCTCATTGGCACAAAATTTTTAGTTTAGCAATCAAAGTCTGAGTTAACAAAAGATACAATAACATAGAAATATACCCAGTTTATAGTAATAAATTTAGATATTTTGGCAATTTTCTTTTAGACAAATTAACAAAACTAGATCAATCATGTTGTCTTGCTAATATCATAGTCTATATGACAACAAGATACTCATTTTTAATGATAATATACTAATATAAATAAGTTTGAAATTATATAAAAATTACTAGAAGTAAGTCTGGCCCATTTTAGGGCACCAGAACTACAAAGTGTGAATTAAGATAGATATAAGTAATTATGAGCATAATGCTAAAGTAAATTATTGGCATACAAATGCCTAGTTTTCATTACTTTTAAAAATAAGTAGGGGAGGGTGCCCCAGTGATAGAGTATTGACTTAATGTCACTGCCATCCCATGTTCAGTCCTGGTAGATGAACTTCAGGTACAAATAATTTATTACTGTATTGGTCTTGCGCACCAAAGCCCTGAACCAAGATAGTGAATAGCAAGATGTTCCATAAAGTCCTTGGCTTATCAGAACGCTGCACTTGGAGGCTTACCAGGAATATCATCCTTTCCTATTGATTTGATTTTCCCATTAATTGGCGTGGTATTATCCCCATATGAGCCAACCTTAAATAAAAAATCAACATCACTATGAAAGTTTGGTAATGTAAATGTCAAAAATTAAACATATTAAATGAACCATACATGAGTTTCTATATATTATTGGTAGACGCTGATATTCTATTGTATCAAACATTAATCTATATATCATGAGTCCACTTCAAGATCTTTAGTGATTATGGAAACTATTTTTAGTTTTCAAAGCTACTAAAATTACAACAGAGATAAATTATAATGACACATGATATTTAAAAGGTCTAAACTCAACTCTTTATATAATATGAACTATACTGTTTTTAACCTGTCATATATATGATTACCAAAATTAACGTTTGAGCGATTTTCTTGATAAGCATCCATGTACTATTTATGTAGAGTTCCTATAAGCAAAAAAAGTGAACAAGAAGCTATTCAATATTAAATTTTTACTACCTAAAGTAATATAATACTTTGATAAAATGCATTCATTATTTTTTGTAATATTATTATTTACCTTGATGCTCTATACATAGTACTGATCAATGTAAGAAAAATGGGATTTTATGGGATCATGTTTTTATAAGCAATATACAGCCAACTATAAATTAATCTTTGGAATTGATTCTAATTAAATAATTCACAAGAGTTAATGTCTCCTGAAACATTAGTTTATATATATATATATATATATATATATATATAATTATCTAGGCCACAATAAAAACAGTTTTTATTATTGCCCTAACCTGAGATGTTTTTAATATAAGGACTTAAGATTGAAAAATAGTATATGAATGTGATAATATGGCATACCTTATTTACTTTTTGTAATACAAAGCAACCATATGACTATTTATTTACAAAGGGGAGTTCTGTTGCGCTCTTCTGATAACACTTGATATTTCTAATCTAGCTATATAACCTACATATACCATGCAGCATGATATGTTAGTGATAGAATGCTAATTGAAAATACATATAAACATTATGATGTTGATTTTTTAATACAAATTACAAATAATATCTATTTTTGCCCATGATTATCTCAGTTAGTGGACCTAGTCAGCAAACAAACAATTTATAAAGTAAGGCACAATTCTTAAGCTACTAAGTATATCACCATACAGTCTATATATATATATAAAAGTGCTGAAAAGCCATCAAGTATGAAATACTGACTCTTCTACTAAGGGGTGAGAGGTGATGTTTTTCTGTTTATTGTATGAATACAATAGACTTGACAAATAGTTTATCTAATAACTCTCTTAATAATTAAGGTGATAATCTTTATGTCACTATATGCTATGGAAAGCTTCCTTATGATCTTCTTAGTCCACTTATTACTATTCTAAGCAAAATATCTAATAATATTTGATCATAGTATCATTATTAAGAGAGTTATCAGATAAATGACTTTAGCCTTTTAATCTCACTACCTCTCATCTTGACTTCATCCTACTGATTACAATAATATTTTATAGGATTATTTCTGGTTCTATATGCACCTTCACCCATTTCCCTCTCTTGCACCTCCACCTAACCAGAGAATTATAATAAGAATATCCTAGGTATAGAAATTTGCATAAGAGGCTTTTTGCTGTAATCCATCTCCATTAAGCTTTCACTACTCTTGGATTCACTATACTATTATCAGAGAATAAGACATTGTTAAAATTTATTAACACCCAATTCTGAGTGCATTATCAATAACTTGCAAGTATACCTGATTGGCCCTAAAATATGAGAGTTTAGAGCCCTTATAATTAGGTCCAAATAATTTACTATTAGTGCTAATTGATTGATTCATATCAACCAAATTTTTATCCAATTTTGAACCAACCCATGTTAATGAGCCTCAACTGGCTAAATTTTTGACTCAAGGCGATGTGGATAACTAAAAGCTTGGTACCAGCATCTTCACATACCTTCAGGAAATAATTATAGCATTAATTGATTAATAAACTACACTATTTTTGGCAAAATTCACTTAGGATTGTGACTTAAAACAATTAAACATGCTTTAAATTGTATAATCTCTCAATTAATACCCTTATCTAATCCAGTCAGCCAATTTCTAAAATCTCACCACATATGATAGATTATAAGCAGATTAGCTTCTTAGGCAAGTCAATTTCCCAATATCATTGAGTGAAAAAAAGAACTAAAATACTCAAAAAATAGTTGAAGAAGTATACAATCTTTAATGATGGTAAAAAGCTTAAGGTCTTATATATGTCTTAAGGCTTGCCTTCCTTTAAAACTCTCTGTAAATCTCAGCTACCATCATGCTATGATATTATCATTGGCATTTTAGCAATCTAAACTTCAAGATTAAGATAACTGGGATGGTTGAATTACTTAAGTTAATAATTGGATAAGGCAAATTAAAATTTGAATGATATAAGGCAGATGGTTGATAGAGAGGGATTCCAAATTTTTCGTATATCCATGATTTCAGGCAGCATTTAATTAAAGGTGACTTATAGACATATCTTAATCAATAATAAAAGCAAGTGTGTGTGCACGACGCCCAGCTAAAACTACAGCATGTAGAGCTTTGAAAATTTGGCTATAGGTGGATGGATTTGGTCCATGTGCACCTCGAAGCCAGATTTTAATTTTTATAATAAAATAAAAAGTTTTATATGTAAGAAGTGAAAGTTTTATATGTTTTTAATGGAAATGGTATATTTTTACAGCTGAGAAGTTTGATATTCAGTTGATTCGATAGTTTAAATGGTTTTGGTGAGCGGTTGGTGGTTTTGGGTTGATTAATTAGCTTAATTGTTTTATTAAAGCAGTACGTGATTGGTTGATTCAATAAGTTAATTGGTTTTGGTAAGTGGTTGGTGGTTTTGGTTGTTTCAATTTTGTTTAGTTTTATGAGGTGGTTGGTGATTGGTTGATTTTGTATATTCAATGGTTTTAGCTAAGCGGTTTAGTGGTTTATCAATATGGATTATCTGATAAAGTTTAACACCGTAGCGAAGCATGGGAATCTTGATGTTAGTTTTATATAATTTTAAAAATCTGCCCAATTTGGTTCCCCTAATTAATAAAATACTTTTAGCAAGTTAAGTTGAAGTTGATTTAGTAGTTTGGAAGACGTGTCACAAACACATAATGATTTTAAATATAGAGAGATGTTTCAGGTAGCAGTTTGATGTTATCTGATTGATTCGTTAGGTTTATTTTATTTGGCTTAGTGGTTGATGGTTTTTGGTCGATTCGATAGGATACAGTTTAGTTTTGGGGTGATTAGTTATTCGTTGATTTGATAATTTCAGTTAGGTTTAGCTGGGTAGTTGGTGGTTTTTGGCTGATTCGATTGAGCAATTAGATTTGGCTGAGTGGTTATTGCTTAACTATATGTAATCTAAATTAGTAAATTCAAATCACCTGAAATTCTATAGACACCGTAACGAAGCAGGACAATGGATGCTAGTATATATATGAGTCATTGTATATATGCATATTTATCCCATATCTTCTAAAATACATAACAAATTTGACCCAATTAGGCATATATTCTATGAAAAAGGGAAAGAAATTTATGAAGTTTAAAAGAGTAGAAAAAAATAAGTAAAATTCATATATAGC
>JAKSZP010017438.1:0-92988 GCA_022478985.1 Massospora cicadina
ATCTTTTAGCAAGGATGCAAAGATGGGACTGGTGCAGCATGATGTTGTAGGAACCGCGCTTGAGAAGAGGTGGCAATGGGTAGCAAATAAGGATAAGAAGTCATAAAAACTAAGCAGAGCATATGGGCGTTGAGTGCAGACAGAGCTGCACTACGCTGAGGACATAGAGATATGAAAAACCAAATATGAGCTCAAGCTAAGGCGGCTTCCATCCCTGAGTGTTCTATCTTCCATTGGATAGTATGGTCAAGAGGGGGGATATGTTGGAATTTGAGATGACCACATAATACAACCTTTTAACTGATTATCAAATTTGACAATTAAGTTATAATCATATAGGATTGGCAACCGTGGCCTGTTGATGGGATTATCGTCGGGCATCATCCCCAATGATATTAGAGGTTGCAACTGATGAGATTTCATCAGGCATCATCCCCAATGATATTAGAGGTCGCTGAATGATGAGATCATGGTTGGGCATCATCCCCAACGAAATCAAGTAATAATTTGATATGGGAGCAACACCTGATAGTCAAATTGCAGGGAATTGTTCAGAGTGGAACAAATGGGTAGTCGTTGAAAACTACCAAAGCGTTTGAATGCTGGAGGTAAAGATTAGGATTGTCATTGGCCAAAACAATTGGTTTCAAGTACTTAATACCAATTGTTTGGTTACCAAACACCTGACGATTATGCTGCCTAATAAACTCAAGGCAATGGTACCCAACGAGATTTGGTGACTAACACTTGAGGGTCAGACCATTATAGGAGCACAAATAATTCCCAGTGGACAGCTAAAAGTTTTTGTATTGATTTAACTATAAGAACTTCCAATTATTCCCTAATAAAAGAAGATAAAAACCTGATATAACTTCGTTGTTTTAACATTGGTAGTTTAAACATTACTCTTAAGAGAAGAGTGCAAGGATCAGATATCATTAAGTTGGTTATATTAAAATCATCGCTTGGCTCTGTGAGAAGGGAATAGGGAAAGTGTTCCCTACCAGTACAAGAACATTTTTAAGAAAAAAAAGCACCTATCTAGCGTTGGACAATACATTCAACGTGGCTTTTGGGAAATCAACTCTAAATGATGGTCTTCATACTATTATTGCCCCAGTTTATCTATTCTAATCAAACAAACAATGCAAGGATCCACAAATCTGTGCAGTTGAGATCTAGGGCCAGAAACGAGCAACAGACCAAGCCCCATATTTAACAGAGCCATATGTGTCGACTGACACTGAAGAAAGAACTCCCCATATTCTAATTGTAAAAATGATTACCCCAAGAAACATGCCACCCGGATCCTTAGCAAGCTTTGCAGATCATTTCTACCAGGAATCACAAATCCTGGTTGGAGCAAGGGTTCTGGATGCTTTCAATTCCCAAATTGCATTACAAGCAGTCCTTAAGCCCTACCACAATTTGCATCAGATGATGTCTTCCATATTCATGACAAATTTTACCACTTCTCAGATGGTAGATAATTCGAAATTCTTAGGAGCTACCCTTGACTCCCCAAATAGAAGTTTAATATCAAACCCAGTATGAAATTTAAATCCCACAAAGGGGAACGAGGGCGCTAAGGAAATGAATAATTGAACTGTGCTGGTGAATAATCCTGAAGACTTTAATTGGATTAATAAGAAGGATAAAGCCTGTCACCAGTGTGAAGGAAAGGGACATTTCGCTATACATTGCAAGAAACCCAAGGATCAAATCAACATGGTCTAAGTGAAAGAGTTTGCAACCACATAGGATTTGGGAAATGGGCCCGCGGCCTAGACGGGGAACAGTATAGAACTGTGGAAAAGCCTGTTCTTCCCAATATTATGAATAATGAAATTGACACCAATGATCTGTTCGTGGATGAAGACTTACAAGATCAGCTGTATCAAGTAGTCAATTTGGATGTGAACGCGGTAACAAGATCTGGGGCAAAGAGGATTGACCCTGAGATAATTAAAGAAGTTGCTCAGCCATATGCCCAACAACCTGTGGACAAGACAAGCCACAGATAGTCCCAAAGAATTGACTGAAGTTTGATTAGGTGAAGCAAACCTCTCAATCCCCCTCAGCACGGTTAAGGAATCGTTTCCTGATTTATTAACACAAATCATTTACACCCTTGATTAGGCTAATAATGCTGTTATACACTCTTTAAATACTATCTTACAATACTCTGAGTGTAAATTTATAGACATACTAGTGAATCAAGTACAGATGAGGGCGATTGTTGACAGTGAGATGCCCATTAATATTTTCTTGACCAAGCTGGTGGCGAGGATGAAGATCTTGCCTGACTTGGAACATAAGAAAGAGTACGGGACAGCTGGGTTGAATACCACCATCTCATGTGGAGCGTATAGCGCTCTGCCACTTTAATTCAGATCCTTGGTGGTGGCTTCCCCAGCGATAGTTTTGGCTAACCAAAACTATAAATTCTATTTGGGATGGAATTAATACAAAAGTATGGAGTAAAAGTGTAACTTAGAGGATAATACATTGACCATATGGGGTCAGACGTTACCATTGGTCTATCAGAAGGATGGGGAGGCTCCACTAAGTAGGAGAAATAACTTCATCAAATTGATATACAATGACGGCATTGTCCTGATTTGATACCAACTAGTTGGCTGGAAGTGATGAGAAATGCCAATGGAAATTCTATAAAATTGGGGAATTCCGCTGAGTATCAAGAATGCGAAAACCATACTGCCAGGATCACAAATAATAGTTGACATGGGGTTGACATTAGAGAAACTGGAGCTGCTGTATGTGGAGATCAGAAGCCCCTGGAAGAAGTCCAGAGTAGAGCCTTGGGTGGCTCCTGGAATAATAATTCTGGGCCATGGAGAAATTCAATTTCTCCTGGTGAATTTAAGCAAAAACCAATGAAGATTGAGAATAATCAGATTGTCATGATTGTTCATCTAAAACCCAATGGCCAAACTGAGGAAATTCCACAATTTTGGAACCCTCAATGAAATGGGATTACTGGCTGGGGTAACCAAGAGTATTTTCTTTGGTTGATTGAGAGCAACTTGCTGATCTTACAGAAGGACAGCAAGAGGAGGTGCTCAAATCGTTTGAAAAAATTAAGAAATATTTTCCCAGTATGACCATAGTTTGGGATGCGCAAGAGATGTAATCCTAAGGTCAATACTGGGGAAAATTTGGCGATCAGGATGAGATTAATTCAACAGTTGAAGGCGGCCAAAGCAATAGTGGAGGAAGAAATCAGCAAACTAGTGAAGCATAGGCATCTAGTTCCATCATTGAGTCCCTGGGTGAGTCTGATTCTTATTGTGAAGAAGAAGGATGGCTCTAATTGGGTGGTGACCAATTATTGGAAGCTGAACAAGATTATGAAGAAGGATTTATATCCCCTACCAATAATCAACAATGTGCTAGATTGATTAAAAACAAAGTATTTCTCTGCGATGGATCTAATATTGGGATATTGGCAAATTGATTAAGAGAAGACCAAGAAAAATGCGCAAATAACCACACAGGGGCTATATCAATCAATAAGGATGTCCCAGGGTCTGTGCAATGCGCCTGAGACGTTCCAGAGGTCCATGGAACTATACTAAATGACTTGAAGTTGTCATGCGTCCTGGTGAACTTGGATGATATCAATGTGTTCATTAGGACCTTTACTGACCATTTGCACCATTTGGAGGAAGTGTTCAAAAGACTGTCCATGGCCAACCTAAAGATTAAGCTGAGTAAGTGTCACTTCTTCAAGAAAGAGTTAGAATATCTGGGATTCATGATCAACTCTAGTGGACTGCAGCCGCAAGCCCAGAAAATCAAAGCCATAGAACGAATGGCTGTGCCAAAGAGTGTCCGAGATATATAAGTGTTCCTTGGAATGGTCAGACTAAAGAAGATTTATTTGAGATTTTTCCAGAATCACTGAGCCCTTATTTCATCTGCTGAAGTATCTGAAGAAAGGATTTGTATGGAATGAATAAGCACAGAATTCCTTCGGTGAGTTATGCCAGTACTTGATAGATTCTCCAATTTTGAAATATCTGAATTTTATTGAGAATTTATAATACAAACTGATGCTTTGTTGACACAATCGGCACCATATTGAGCTAAGTAGATAAACTTGGGATGAACATCTGGTGGCATATGTGAGCCAGACACTCTCAGCCACTGAGAAGAACTGCACCATAACTGAGTGTGAATGCCTTGCGGACATTTATGCCTGTATGCAGTTTTGGATGTACATCCATTGAATGCACTTTAAAGTGGTGACGAATCACTCCTCGTTGTGCTGGCTTCACAATTTACAAGAACCAGAAGAAAAACTGGCCTAATGGGCACTGAAATTTCAGGTTTACAATTATGAGATTGTCCACCAAGTGGGGGCTTCTCATCAGAATGAAGATGGCTTATCAAGGTTACCAATGGTCCAGATGATATACCAGCAGGTGGATGAGTTATTCCAGAGAATGGTCGATGGAGAAATTGGGAGTGAGCCCCTGAGAAATCGAAGGTGCATTAGAAAAGCAAGGAAAATAATGAGACCATAGATGGGTAAGTTTTCAAGAAAATAATGGGAAGCATTTGCTATTCCCAAAGCCATCAGAAAAACAGCTATCGTTCAAGCTGCTCATAAGGTTGTCAGTCATGGAGGCCTAAGAAAAATGAGTGACCATACGCACCAGTACTATTACTAGGAGCCAATCAACTATGATGTCGCGGACTATCTGGATTGTGTGGAGTTCCAGTTTCACAAGCCACATAAGAATATGACTGGATACTGACTGGTCCACCCTGGATTTTATTGGCATATGGTGTCCATCGATGTGATGGGACTTCTGACAATGAGCACAGGGGGGAGTCAAGTACATAGTAGTTGTGATTGATCATCTGATGAGATGGGTCAAGACAGAGGCCCTGGAAAAAGTAGATGCTACCAGTACTGCGAAGTTCATCCTAGATCAAGTAGTATAATGACATGGATGCCAGAAGATCCTGCTGAGCGACAATGTGACATCATTTAGCATCTCATTTGATCCTGCAATTAAATGAAGTAATGGGGACTCGAGGAGTCATGTTTGTACCCTACCAGCCAGAGATGAATGGACTGGTTGAATGAGTTAATGGGACGCTGGGCATGTTGCTGAGGAAGCTGGTCGCAGGAAGAACTTCCATGTGGGGAACATACCTGAGTTCTGTGATATTTTACTACAATATTAGTCATTATATGGCAACAGGAAAAATGCCATTTGAGTTGCTGTATGGAGAAAGGCCACGTTGCCGCCAATTTTATATTTGGTGGTGGAACTAACATCAGGGGTGAGTGTCAAGCAGTACCTGAACCAATTGACAAATATCCTGATAAAATTGCAATCACAGGCATTCAATACAACTTTGAAGAAAAGGATATGAGTGAAAACAATAGACGATAAGAACTGACTGTCTTATCAGATTATTGAATAGGTAAAAGAGTTTCCTATTGTGATACACATGGTTTTGGAAGAAGGAAAAAATGGATGTGTTGTGGTCAGGTCCATTCAAGATTATTGCCAAGAAAGCAATAGACACCTACTCCATCAAGAACCTCTTGATTGGAAGGATAGTAAATCAAGTCCAAACTAAGTATAAAAAGCGATGGACCAAGGAAAAAATAATAAAAAAAAGTTCCTGAAGGAGCGTTGAACCACTGAATTGGTTATGTCCTAATGATCTGGTCAAGTTCAAAAAAGGACCACTGAACAAATCTAGATGGTTTAGACTAAAAAATAAGACCTTTGAACCCTAGAAAACTGGTAGGTCTAAGTATACCTAGGAACCAGTTTGGGGGAATAAATAAAAAGATGGATCACTGAACTGAGTGAAGGAAAAGTCTATATCTAAAAAAAAAGAAAAATATAAAAGATTGATAAAAATATAGGGGGAAAATTATAAAAAGCAAAGAAAAAAGATATATTTTTATATTTTTTTTGGTTTTTCTCAACTTGGGGATGATTCTGCTTATGTCACCTCTTGGGGGAGGGAGGATGGATCACATAAGGAGTAAACAACCCGTCAAAATCTATTTGAGATTGGATGCTAGCAAGGGCTAGACCTACTTAAAGCCAAGTTTGCTGAGTGGAGGTGGATACCTGTGAGAATGTGACTAGGGTAAGTGAGATAAAAATGTCAGTACTTTCCAGACGTGATACCCCAGATTGGGGAGGGAAGCAACAAAACAAGAAGAGGCAGTCAGCAAATAACCCTGAGTAATCCTGATATGGCACTTGAGCCAGTAAATTGCTCCTGAGCACTTGCTGATGGGCTTTGTCAAGAACATTGGACATATGGTCCAGCATTGAGCAAGGGATACTAGGTGGGGGTTGCAAATCATGCCCCCAATCAAAGCCATTAGGGGAAGGTATCAATGGGATGCACCAGAAACGAGATAGTCAGTAAGGGTTTGAATGGCATCCTGCAGATGATGACTATGAGCTTCTTGGAAACAAAAGTTGTAGGAGTGATGAAAGCCAGGAGAGGTGGGAAGCTTCATGGTCCAACTTTGAAGCACTTGGATGGTAAAGCAAAGAGCATAGGCTGCAACATCTTGATCTAGAATATTTTCAAGATTAGAGGGGTTCAGAGCTATGGACAGAGCCTTAATTACTCAAGTATTCAGTTCTTTATAGGAGAGATTTGAGTGTTTGCAGTTTCTGATGACCAGTTCAGTTGGCAAAACAGCTTGTTTGTAATACTGGTCAAGTCAGAAAAGGAACTACAGATGCAAGTATAATCCGGCAAGGAACAATCAATTGAGAGAGGATGGCATTGCTTCCAAAGTTTCAAAGATGATAGTAGGAGTTTCCACAAATGGAGCTGAATCCAGAAGAGTTTGATGTCTAACTCTGGAATCGATGACGGAGGGAGGATTGGTCAAAAGTCATTTGAGACAATTGCTAACCTGGTTTCATTGGGGTTATATACCATTTCCAGTAAATCCATGGAAGGACTGGCCATAGGTACTTGACTGGGAGTATGAGTCCTGGGAGGACCATAGAAGCGGTTCCATTGCGCAGATTGACTCATCAGTTGAAAGAGCTGAAGGTCTTTATTGGACATGCTATTAAGCAGTTGTTAGTACTGAGACTCCAAATTCGACATATGAGCTGGATGAGAGAGGATGTCGGACTTTTATGATAGTTGACATTATGCACCTGGAACCAATTAAACTCTGATTCTGGAGAAATTAATCTCAAACTTAATGAAATAAGCTCTTCAGAGAAGAATTAAGAACGATATGAGCCAAGAAGTTATTATGAGAAAATAACATGATCAAATATAAATGAGCAGGAATTTAATGGCATCGCAAAATAAACATCTATGCAAGATTCTCCTGTTGAGGACGAGGAGGAAAATCAGGAAATTAAGAATCTGGACCACGAATCCTGAATATGACAAAGGGTCATATGCCCTGATGGGGAAAACTGGATCCTGGGATTAATATTATTACAAGTAAAAAGATCATCCCAGCATGGCAGAAGGTCATGGACCATGTTCTGAGTAGATGGTAGCGAGGAGGAAGAGGAAGAGAGCCGCATGCTGAAGGTCATCCTGAGCAGTGTTGAGTACCAATTGGCTGTACTCCACTTGAACCCAATAAGTATTTGACCTGGTGTCCAAAGTGGTATTCTCCCATCCCAATCCCATTTATCTCTGGAAATCTAGGCAAGAGGGGGGATGTGTTGTGATTTTTGCTCACATTTCCAGCCGTCTAGATTACCCTGGGTTGCTAGTGGATAATTCCCTATAGCAAGTGAATTGATTAACAGTTGACCCCAATTTTGATTAACAACATTTGGGGGATTGTAGGTAATTAGCCTGGTATGGATCCATTTGTGAATCAATCCAGGTGTTTACTTAAGATCTCGTCAGGCAGAGTTGCTAATGAGATTGAGGCATTTGATAGTTGATTGATGATAAAATATCAGTTCTACCGATTGGGATTGGTCAGGTTTCATCACCAACCAATTGGGAATTTAAGGAGCAAGCTGCAAGGTGAGTAATGCTGCCTGCAACTAGTGAATTGATCAGTTGGTTTGTGACCTGCCTTGATGGGTAAAGAGTCCCATTACCTAATTAGGTCACTCGCCAAATATGGTTGGTTTGCTGGAATCAAGTAGAAAACGTTAGGGACATGTTTTTAGACTTTTTCCATTTTAGGTCTTGAGGATGTCCGATGATGGAATCCTAACCAGGATGGGGAAGACTATTGCTGATGAGATGACAAAGGTTAATTCAATGGCAACGGCTGCCATTTCATTGCAGAGGTGCTAACTGAGGGTTAAGCGCCGAATTCCTTCAAAAAATTCCCCTAAAATTCGCTTATAAAAACATTAATAAGCAGAATTCATTATAAGTCCTATTCATCTTTAAGGAAATTATTGATGTATGCTTTAATTGGAGACTCTTTAATAGGATAAAAAGTAAGGATTAAGGATACTGAGAAGAGAAGCTGAGCTGAGATGGGAATTGCTGCTGACTTCATGTCACCAAAGGATAGGCCGTAAACAAGGATCTGAGCATAAATCAAGTTAGGCGGATAAGGGAATAATTACCTACTAAGGACATCTAGAGTATTTCAAGGAGGAATACCGTTCAAGCGTTGGACCAAACACTAGTGATCTATACAACTACAGATAATAGTATTCATACTATTATCAAATGTATATCATATCACCAGACAATGCGAGAATTGCACAACAATGAACCTGTGCAGTTTCAATTTTATCAGTTTATATTTATAAACAAGTAGCAAAGCCCCTAGATTTTTACAACGCCTAAGTTCCACATTGTCATTTTGGCTCACATAGAAGCACTATTTGAAGCCCTGTACACCTGCTTTTGAACTACGGCTCATTTGTTAGGACCATGGGAGCCCAAGTTCACTTGTAAAAAGGCCTTAAAATCCCAAGTAACCATCATAAGAACCAAGCAATTAAGAGTAGTATGGCTCCCAAAGCCCACTGTCCAACAAGTTTTAAGCCATTAAATGGGTGCTTGTTGGCCACATTATGTATCAAGGTGCACAGAAATGCTTTAAAAAATACAAAACCTATGGAATGCAATTTTTATTAAACAGGGGTATAGGGAAATAAAAACAAGCTAGTACCCTCACAAATGAGAGCACTGGACTATATGAAGAGTTTAGGATTTGGCGGCAGCTGCACTGTTCATTGTATACTAAGACCTGTGGCATCTTACCCAAATGTTGGTGGAAATTTGTGTTTATACATGAGATTAGGTTGAAATTAATAAATAGTTATAAGAATGGCATGTGGAGGAGTAATGCGGACTTCTATGAGTCTGTTCATCAGCTCTAGTTCACCTAGCTTGTGAGATCGACTTGCTGCTTAGGGGTTCTGTTCCAAACATATTAAAAATCATATAACCCGCAAAGGTCCATTTTAATCCTCATTGTGGAAATCCTCTAATGATACTACCCAATATAGCAAATTTTCTTATTAAACTGTTCACACCCGAGTAAAACACTTAAGGATACTCTCTGACATGTTCTCCGTTATGTTGGCCACCTAGGGACACAAAGGAATTCTATTCAACCTCTCACTTAGCAGCTCAGCTCTAAGGTATCACTCAATTGAGTGTTCTGTTCTTCTAGATCTGATATTAGACTAATTACTTTAACCTGCTTAACTGCTATTTCTAGACTGGCCAATGACATTTTGATCACATAAGCCAATATAAGTGAAACAAAAAAGATAAAAGGAGATTCTGTGGAAAGATTTTATAAAAGTAAATCCAAGTACCTTATACTTATTGTAAAAATCTGATATATAAAAAGAATGTAGATTGTAAAATAAATTGGTAATGGGGAATTGATATTGGTATTTTTATAGTCCCTAGTGAGTCCGCGTTTGACTTCCACTTTAGTTGTGGTGTTCATTTGATTTATATCTCATGTTTGCAAGCTCAATATCACAGTGATATTCCCTGAACCAGGATAATCAGGAGCCCTGTTATAATTTTTGTAAAATCGTTGAGATATGACAGAAGGGTTTGCACAGGGGCTTGGTTCCCACTGAGCAATGGATAGTGTTATGGGAATCGCCGGTACTCAAAACAACTTAAATTTTAAATTTTATTCATGGAAGTCCAACTATGGGACAAACACTTCTAATACACACCAACTAAAAAACACCAAGAAATTGAGGAGAGCCCCAGTGGAGCCAAGCTACCTCCTGTTGCCAGCAGGACTGCCAGTGGAAGTACTGAGGGGGAGTGACAGGTGAGGCCTGAGCCAAAGCTGAACATATATGAAGGAAAGGATCTAATGAGAGGAGCCAGATGGGAAACCAGGATGACACCAACCAGAGTTGGCGGGATGGCAGGTGGCCAAACAACCAAGCTTGAAAGTGATCCGTGAGTTGGTAGTGGAAGTGACGCACAGCTTCAAAGAGGGCTGGGGTAGTGCCAGATAGTGCGTCAAGGACAATAGTGTGGATCAGTTATAGCGCTATTGCAACAATTAAGGCGCGGAGAGAAGAGTGTATAGGGGAGGTCATGTTAAAGACAAAACTCTTTTTAGACAGGTTTAGTCTGCTCACGCTCCTGGCAAAAGAGGCGCATAACATCCCACCATATCGCCTGTGATGGCGGGCAATCTTAAAAATGATAGACTAATGACCCATATTGACTTCACACTATGCATGAAGATTGAGAGGCATTGAACTGCTCACAAGTGCGGTACACCTTTCTCAATCATCTCCACACATGAACGTGAATTAGGGGTTGTAAGAGAGGATGGTGTATATACTGCCAAATGTCATTATAAGTCTCCAAAGAGTACGGGATGTTCATCTTGTCAAGGTATTCCCCACGGGCAATGAGGGGGACTTTGGGGTACCAGGATGTTCAAACGGCTTGCCCACGTACTTCTTGTTTGAGAGGGAGTAGGGCGACCCCTCTGGGCGGTGGGGCCACTGATGCTTATTCTCTACTCTGCGCTCCGCATAGAGAGGAAAATGCGTTTGAAGTGGGGCGACATCCCATGCAGTCCTGTGGCAGAGGGATGAGAGGCTAGATAGTTAAGAAGAGAATGAGGGTAGGATTGCGGAGTCTAAGGGCGCGGGAAAAATTAGAGTGGGCTGTGCGCGACCAGTTTTAGTCTAGGAGTGTGGAGTTGATAACAGAAGGATCCAGGTTCCAAGTATTTTGACAGCATGGGCCTCAAAGTTGAGAAGGTCCATACCACCACTATAACGACGGCCAAACATGACATCCAGGCGCACTGGTGGAGGGCGGCCTAACCAAAGCCACCCTTGCAGGAGGGCGTATAATGAGTTGAAGAAAGAGGGGGAAAAGGCGATGGCGTGGGCCACAACCTATACAAAGGGAAGAAGCATAGAGTTGGCAAGCACAACCTGGCCTGGGAGGGTAGTCTGGTGGGCTCTTAAGGAAGAAATGCGCTTTGTGACATTGTTGAGGATGAAAAATCATTACTAAGAGGTGCACCCTCCCGCCTCCAACCACACTCCCAAGTGCGCACCAGACCAGCAGTGGGTCATGGCATGAAAGGGAGCACAAGTGGGGCGGTATGTGGGCGGGTCAAGTAAACTAGAGAGCTAGCTGCTGAAGCAGGTTGACTACGGGGTGCTGGTGACCAGCGGACTTTATACCAGCTGAGGAGAATGATTTTGCTTTTGGAGGCATTAAGGGTGGCGAACTGATACCCTGGAGTAATCCTGTATAGTTGCCTTCAGCGCACATGCATCATGGTTGTTAGAGACCCCAACCACACAATCATCAGCAAATGTCAGCATCTTAACAGGTGCTTGGCCTAGCACATGGACAACAGTAAGGCGTTCATTCACATTGTGTAAAAGTGGGTTGAGGCTGAAGTTGTATAAGAGTGGACTTAAAGGGTCTTCTTGGCGGAGACCCCTTTGAGGGTGGACCACATCAGTGAGGAAACCAGGGCCACGCACAGCCATTGTGGCAGATTCTGTGAGCAACATCACCCAATTAATAAACTGGTGGGGGAGGTGAAATTTGTGGAGTCAGACTTTGAGAAAATCCCATGTGGCCATATCATAAGCTTTATGTTGGTTTAAGAACACAAGCGCCCCAGTATCCGTGGATTGGCAGACATTGGCTAAGGTGAGTATGTTGACCATATTGATATCTTGGGGATAAACCAAAACTGCTCAGAGGAGATCACTTCAGAAGCAACCGCCCCTAGGCGGTTAGCATAAATTTAGTAAATAGCTTATTATCTGTATTGATATGAGATTTGGGGATCACCAGTCCTCAAAACAACCTAAAGACTTTTAATAAAAATGGAGCAATTAGCCCCAACCACACTACTTTACTTATTTAGTATTATCTATCAGATTCTTCCTTCTCCGCTCTCTTCTTCCTAAAACAATCCTCTTCTCTTCAATCGCCTAATCTTGCTTATATATCAACAACTTCGGCTGATACTGCTCCTTTGGCTTAAACTATTTGGTTCTGACGTATTCTCATTGGCTCTGGCAGAGTGTACTATTATTAAAAACACTAACACCTTAGATCAAGGCGATCTACTAAGTATTCGTTGTATGTTGACATAACCTTACCACCTTATTTGGAGGCGATCCAATAACTATCTTTCTAACCATTATTGCATTATCCTAAAGAGCTTAAAGTTTTTGTAAACTAGTAATCCTGGTCATCAGATTCTAGCCAATCTACCGTAGCTAATTAGGGCTTATCATACAGTAATATCAGAGTCTTAACATTACCCCCCTTGACTTGACAATAAGTCTTCTATTGTTTATATGCCCAAAGGAACTTTGCATTCACTTGGTTAATAATCTGAATGCTCGTGGGGTCCTTGATAGTATAGCTGCCAACACCTGTTTTCTCAATAAATTCAAATGGACCAATCTATATGCTGACCATTTTGTGTTTCTGACTAAACCTGTGCTGGTCATGGAATAGAATCAACTATCCACATGTGAACTGATCTAGCACGCTACGCTGTTCCTGATTGGTGGCCTGATTCTTTATATTTTTGGCCAAATTGAAGTAGTACGCTCCAGTTTGCAACTTGATTAATGTGTTTGCTAGGTTAGTCAAGTAACGTTGAGATCTATTCCACCGGTATCTTCTATGCAAGTATAGAGCAGTGCTGGAAGAGCTGGGTGTCATCCATATAGTAATTGAAATTGACTCTTCCCCGTGGCAGAATTATAGCTAATGTCATAAGTGATGACGGCGGTGGAAAGGAGGGAACTCCAATCTGAAGGTTGATCCACTACAAATTTCTGGAGTTTGTTCACTAAAGTTTAATTAACATGCTCAACCATTCCATTAGACTCAGGGTGATATGGGGTCATCAAAACCCCGCAGATGGCCATGCGCTTGTTCAGCTTTGGAAGATGTGGGAAGTGAAGTTAGTTTCATCATTGGCAGAGATAATTTGAGGGCAGCCATTTCGCTGGGTAATGCATTCAAATATGAACTTGGCCACTAAAACCGCCCCAAATCCCGTATTGCCTGTGCTTCAACCCACCTGGTCAAGTGTCGATTGCCACCAGAATGTATTTGGATTGGTTAGCTCCCATTGGCAGTGGGCCAATGACATCTATGGAAACAGCATGCAAAAAAAATGCAGTTTTACTAACTGGTACAATGTATTTTGGCAGAACAGCTTTTTCTACTCGGCACTGGTGGCAGTAGGAAATTGTTTCAAGCATGTTATAGTTCATGCTTTTCAAATAATACTAAGGGTGCAACAAATCCAACGTCTTATGCAATCAACCATGTCCAAATGTCTATTGTGCTCTCATGATAATGCTAGGCTGTGTTGAGGTTTGTGGGAAGTTCACTGTAGAGTCTCCAATCCATTTGTGCAATTCACTGTTCCACAGGAAAGTATTGGCGTACACCTCATTTGGTATTTTATGACTTGAGGTGGTTTGTCGTTGCACTTTCCGATGAGCACTTTATCAAAATCACATCGCTCAAATCCTCTGTGATGGCATCCTTGGGTAATCGTGATAAACAATCACATTATGATGTTTTGTTCTCTTGGTCAGTGAAGAAATTTCAAAGTTATAAGTCTGCAGTTTGAGGGCCCATCGTGCTAGATGCCATTCCATCTCCTTGATATTCTGCAACCATCAAAACAAGGCATGATCCATTATAAATTAAACTTCACCCCATGCAAATACACCCAAAAATTGCTTATATGCATAAATTATCGCTAAGCACTCTCACTTTGTTACAGTATAGTTGCGCTCATGGATGTTCAGGATTCAGCTACAGTATGCAACTGGGTGCTCCTCCCCCTCCTCGTCCTTTTGGGACAGGATTGCCCCTGCCACAGAAAGAGATGCATCTGTCTAAATGATGAACTTTTTATTGAAATTTGGACAGCATAGTAACGGCGCACTGATCAGTGCTGTACAAAGTGTGTCAAAGGAGCATTGATGGCGTTTCGTGCATTTGAACATGGTATCCTTTTTTAATAACTCAAATAGCGGGCCCTAATACAGCTGAAGTTAGGATTGAAGCGCTGGTAGTAGCCAATCTAAACCCACAAATGCCTGTATGTTGAGTTTACTGTTTGGCGTAGTCATTTTCTGGATGGCTGCCACCTTAGCAAGTTGCAATTTCAGACCCTTCAAGTTTACTACAAACCCCAGGTATTACAGCTGGTTTTTTTCAAGTGTTATTTATGGAACTTATTTTTGATGTTGGCCTCAGTGAGCTGGCGGAATACCTCCTCTAGATGGTTAAGATGATCAGAAATGTTTTAAGAGAAGATATTAGTGTCATTGTGGTACACGAGGGTGCATGCCATTTTCAGATCACCAATTATAGTGTCCATGGCCTTTGGAACGTAGTTGTGGCGTTACATAACCCTTGAGGCATACATGTCGGTTGGAAAAGCCTCTTAGATGTGATTATGGCGCATTTCCCCTTTTCCACCATGGGAAACTCGAATTGCCAGTAACCTGATATCAGATTAATTGCCAAGATGTAGCAAGCTCTTCCTAACTGATCCAAAGCATCATTAATCTGATGCAAGGGATACAAATCCTTTTTTGTAATACTATTGAGCTTCTGGTAGTCTATCACCACCCAGTTGGTACCATCCTTCTTTATACAATCAGAATGGGCAAAGCCCACAGACTCTTAGACAGTCGAGCATACCTTGCTCCAACAGCTTATCAAATTTCCTCAGTGACAACTTCTTCAGCTGCCCTTGATTAGCAGATCAGCCAATCAAATGGGGGATGATCTCCTGTGTTCAGTCGATGGACTATCCCCCCTGCGCACCCTAAATTGGGGTTGATGCTGGTAAACTTATCCTTATATTTTGAAATAAAGCTATCACTTGATCCTTTTGTTCTTCTGATAACTCCATTACTTTCACGCATTACCACTGCCATTACGCTGGGCTGCAGCTCAAAAGGTAAACCATATTCATCTTGTGACCTGAACTTGTGAACCTGAAGGACCTCCTCAACTGGGTCAAGTGTAAATACGCCACTATTTGATGCCAGTGAATTTGCAATAAATCAGTTTGTAAATTCTCTAGCAAAACCTTAATATCCCCGTGTTCCATAAGTATAATGCCTGGAGCCACATGTGGCTCAAGATGCAATTACTGATAAGACCCAATGACCTCCCATAGAGCCTGGCTGGCACTTCCACCTCTAATTCAGTGGGTACTATTACTTGGTGTCCAGAGGGGATGGATATAGACCCAGCAGCTCTGAGCGGCAGCCCTGATATTTGTATATCTGCTGGGGGAGGGCCTGGGTCTTGCTCTTTAATTAATGATAGTGAACTGGAAACACCCTGTCATTATATGCAAGGTTGATATGTCCCATATGCACCAGATCCGTTGGCACTCCACTGGAGGTAAGTAAATTGGGATCTGCTGCTCCAAAATTTCCAAGGTCTCCTCCATCATATCAATGACAGCCGTAAAGAGTCGCATGTAAACAGTTCCAATTAACTGGTCATAATTACTGTTTGGTAGCAATATCTCCGGAGCTATAACAACAATTGACCCAAACTGCAAAGGTAGAGCGCTGTACGCTCCCTCAGAGACTGGCTTTTTTTCTCCAGAGGTCCCATACACCATTCAATGTTCTACATCATGTTTTGGCATCAATTTTGCCACCAACTTAGTGGAAACAATGTTAACTGGGGCGCCAGTATCTATTATAGTGCAAACTCGATTTTTGCTACAAAGACTTCACAGTATGTACACTCAGAATTATAATTTTAAACTGTTCAATACGAAAACATTTAAGGGATCTCTTTTCCCAAGGAAGCTCATAATCCCCTCACTGAAGTTAGGGAGCTCTTAAACAATAGCGTCCACTGAGAGGGCGACATTTGCTCCTTTCATGAAAGGTGCATCAGCGGACGGATTTGGTTCATCTATAAAAGATTAGTTAAATATCTGATAGGCGTAAGGATTCAGTTGCTCCTGAGGTCCCTCTTCCACCTCATCTTGGCTTATGCTCGTGTCAGTACGTTTACCCCTCCAATCACCTGCTCATATAAAAACTCATCATTACTGAGGGACTTCCGCTGAATATACTACAATAGGTTCAGGTGGGACATTTGGGGTTGGGATAGTGGAGGTAGAGAGTCATGTCTCTACTCTTCTCCATCGTTCACTGGTAGTATTGATTCTGTTGTATGTAGTGAGCCCAACAGTTAGGGCAACTCTGGGCAAGGTGGCTGAGGATGCTGCATTCAAAACAATTTACCCCATAGGGTCCACACCTTTAGTTCTTTTAAGATAGTCCAGGAAGATAATTTTATTGTTACCAATCAGTGTAACCAGGGCCAGATCAATAGGTGACTGCTGATGGTCGGTGTAATCAGTTCTAAGTCAATAGTTAAGCTGCAGGCAATTATCATAAGCAGGTCCAGAGTGGAAGTTAAACTGCTAGGTGTAACTTGGCTGAGGGCGAAGCGCAAAACTATAATAGGCCAGGGATTACTAAGTAGAATCTGAACAGGATTGGGGAATTCCCCTAAATAAGAAGGTCTGGCGATGGCGGAGGTATGTTTCCACTATGTATCGGGTGGGGGAAAGGTAGCGAATTAGAGGCACAAAAACTGGACAATTTTGAGTGGGGTACATCATTCTCCAAAATTGGAGTCATGTCGTTGTAAAGCTTGTGGGATGACTTCACTGTGGAGGTCATTGTAATGCACAATTGGATTTGGATAAAGTCCCCACCCCAATTAACACCTGGGCTTCTTCTATAAATCAGTCAGAAAATGCAGTGAGGGTCTCATTACGCTGGAACCCAATGGTCAGGATCTTAGCCTTCCGCTGTGACATCTTTACGTTACCTCTTAACTACCACAGCATAGTATCCTTCACTTCTTGGTATGTAACCGAACTGCTTAGAAGATAGCAAGTGACTTGGTTTGCACTCCCAACATCCAAGGGAGGATATTAGCATTTTTAGCTTTACGCTGACCCAAGGCTCCTTCTGCCACAAACTCAAATCATTTAAAGAAGCCATGGATATTCTCATTGTGATCAAACAGAGACAGCTTATTGATACAACATCTTCCTCCTGCTTATAACTACAAACTTTTAGAGCGTACTGAGGAAAGGGTCGAGCCCCAAAGCAGTATCTCAATGAGGAGCTAGTTCATTAGGCCCAGCGGAAGATGGCTTGTCCAATGATTCTAAGGTAGTGTGGGTCCTTTCAGTGAGCAGTACGGCCATTACCTGGGGGAATTAATTTGGCAAAAAAGTCATCTCCAAGGCTGCCACCATTGATGGAGTAGCTTCTCTGCTTGCAGTTCTGAGGAAAGGCTCTTTGACTAGGTATCCCACCTCATACTTATCAGACTACATATCTACCCACTATGGCGTTTGCAGAACGCCTGCTCCCCAATAAGGGCGCTGAGGGTAAGAGGTGCTGTCAACTTCCATTCTGCACAATGTAATCATTCAATAGTGTCATCCAGGCAATTAGCAAGCTTCCTGTTTTGTTTCTCAATGACTTGAATTTGACTGAATGTGTCATTGAGCTGATATATTATGTTTTTCGCTCTTGAAGGAGCTCATCCTGCTTTTTGGGTACTGCATCTAAAGCAAGTTTTTTATCCACATACTCAGCTAGCGCAGTGTGCTGTGAGAATTCCCCATCAAAGCAGACCTGATGTGATATTGCTGATGACTGGAAATTTTTTTTAATATTTTAGTGGTTGATCAATGGGCCTCATGTAGTGAGTACCACTGTTATTAATTTTGGGCGAAATTGTTGAGACCCACTAGAAGAGTTTGCACAGGGTCGCTTCCCACTGAGCAACAGATGGACAATATGGAAATTTCCGGTCTTCAAAACAACTTAAAGACTTTTTAACAAAAAATGGAGCAGTTAGCCCCAAACACACTACTTTAATTATTTGTTATTATCTATCAGATTCTTCCTTCTCCGCTCTCTTCTTCCTAAAAACAATCCTTCTTTCTTCAATCATCTCATCTTGCTTATATATCAGTAACTTTAGCCGATATCACTCTTTTGGCTTAGACTATTTAGTTCCACTGCTTTCTCATTGGCTCCAGCAGAGTTGATTATTCTTAATTCACTAACACCTTAGCTCAAGGCGATCTACTAATTATACGTTGTATTTTGAAATCAACTTATCACCTTATTTGATGGCGATCCAATAACTATCCTTACTGACCCAATATTGCCTTATTTCAAGGCGCTCAAATATTTTTAAATTAGTAATCATGGTCAGCAGATTCTAGCCAATCAGCTGTAGCTATATATAGGGCTTATCATCTAGTCATATCAGAATCTCAACAAGCCCTTTGTTCAGTCCCCACTTCTGGGTTGAGGGCTGTAGTTCTGCTTCAGATTACAATTGTGAATTTTTCAATCCGCTTCATTTAGGCTCTGCAGATGTGCCAGGCCAACAGTGTAATGAGCGTTGACCCTTGCTCTTTTAATGTTATTGGCAACATTTCACTACTAGTTTGCAGCAACAATATCTCAACCAGCATACCAACAACTTCACCATGATGAGTACTGACATCAGTAGATTAATCCCTACACCTTATCCCCAGGGTGTACTAGACCAACCCTCGTGTTCCCTACTTAGGGGCACTCAGTCCTTTTGACCCTCATTGTTTAGTAGACAGTTGGTAAATCTGTGTAGGGGTTCCAAGTAGCTCCAGGTGGGGAGCGGTAGTTATGACCACTCCCTAGATGCACTCACCCAGCATCAACTCTTGGATCTCTTTAAGTCCTACTCTCTAAATTATTCATAATTGAACCCTTCAATAAAAAATATAGGCGAACAAAAGGCACTTAATCTCAAAGGGAAACAGATATTTATATTAAGGCGTTAATTGGCAACCTATGTCCTCATATCAATATCATTGGAAAAATTGCCAGAACTTCAACTTACCACCTTAACAAAATCTCTGGAATCGTCTGACAGCAATAACAAATTGAACATCCTTGGAATTAACCTCCAGTAAAACCTAATAAATACTTAATATAAACTTATCCTTAGCTTTAATTCGATAGTAACTGCTAAATAACTAATAATCTATCTTTAGCATCAATCACTGGTAGATTGGAATGCTATTGGGGATGACCCCTAATATGTTGAATCGGCTATATATTAGAATAGCTTGACCCAATCAAATGAGGGAGTACAATTTAATATATATTATATTTATCAAAATATCCTCGGTATTTCCCCCAGAAAATCAGAGTACTGATAAAGCTAATGGCATTTGGGTCCAATGCTTTGAAACCTACTAGTCATCAAAAAGCTAATTTAATGGATCAAATTAAAATATTGGGAAATACTTAAAATCATCAAAGAGCTAATTGTCTTGATTGTATTACCATATTAGAACAGAAAAACCAAAAGTCAAAATAGGTTGAATCTGTTGGCAAGAATGCCCAACATAAGTAAAATCCACTGGAATAATAGAATAAAAGCCAGTTACAATTTTTAACTTTTCCCATGTCTGAACCAGATTTAATACTCCAATATATCAATTGCACCAGAAGTTGACTTGCTGTGTACAGCTTATTTGATAATCTTCCAGAGAGGTCAAAGGTATACCTCACATCACCAAGCATCATCAGAAAACAAAAACTAGTTTGGCGTAATCTATCATCATACTCATAACTGAGCAAAAAGACTGTTGACGTCAAATGGACTGAAATTGGCATAATTCATTGCCAGTGATGGAACAGGTCTCAAAATGGTGGTTGACACTCCTTTCCAGGGCAATCGATGGTAGCATGAGTGAACTGATGGCATCCCACGCCAAAAACCCAAATGATTATAAAGACACCTTCTAAAGACCTAAGATTCCTCAGTCTAGTCCAGCAGCACATCACAGAGCAGCCCTGTAGTGAGCACCAATGTTGAAACTGTACTAGGGCGTCATATTTCAACTGCACAGATATCATCACACAAAACAAACAGGTAAATTATATGACAGTAACCTGGTCATCAAAAAGATGTATTAACCTTCTTATCAATAAATAAGGTTTATTTAGCAAACAAATAAGCACACTGTAGTATCTACTACTTCCAGTGGCTAACAGGCTCGCTTAAAGTACCCTTCACCAAGTAGACTGGACGTAGCTCCCTTCCAGAAAAAAGATCCCCCTCCAAATGTCTTTCCTCCTCAGTAAGCTCTTATCATCTACCAAGTTTCTATTGGTGCAATTTATGACTACTAAGCAGCACTTAGGCCTGTAAAACTAGAGGCGTAATATTCAATTTAGGTAAAGAAAGAAAATGCATAGGCTTGGGTCATTTCCATAAAAAGTTAATATGCCAATTTCCATTGAAAGTCTAGCAGATGACCATACTTATAATAGTACTAAATTATTGATTATTTTATGCTGTCACGGGGCAAGGGAGTACTGAACAATAAAAAGGGTGCTAAAGACACTAAGGCCACAACTTTGGTGACTAATAGATAATGAATTGGAGGTTGCACCGGTGGGATTAAGTTTCAAATAGCCAACAAAAATCCTAAGAAATGAAGAGTCCCAATGGATTTATCATTAATAATCAATATGACTTTAGTGAATACATATAAAGTCATGGGCTGCGGGCTTGATGATTTATAATAATTGGTTGAACCCTATATATATATTCAAGTGAAAATATAAAATTAAATTAATAATATCAATATCAAAGATTAGACGAACCAATTGCAACAACCTGTGCATCTGAAATCTGAAGCCTTGGCGCAATTATTAAATTGATGTATCTTCAATTCTATTTACAATAATCCTTTTTTACTGTCTTAATTTTTTTGCCATAAGCCTATACATACTATAGTTGTGTTAGTATTTAGAGGCAACTGCATGTCTTTTTTGATTATTATACCAAAGTTAAGACGTACATTGTTTTAATAACTTGAGAAGGATAATTATGACTATAAAGAGGTGTAGGAAAAAAATTTAATTTTTCTAGTATGCTAGGCTATTTTAATCTTATAAACCTGTTCAGTCGCACAGCTATAGTAGAAGGTTTAAGATTTAAAGCTATCAAAACAATTTTAATTTTAATTTATTGTGGGGAAGGCTGACCATGGGACGGACACTTCTGAATATGACTCATAAGAGACAAAACTTAGTGCCAGGGGAGGCACCTCAGAGAAGCGACACTATCTCTTGTTGCCAGCGGGAACGCCACTTATGGGGAGGGGGAGGAAACGTGTGAAGGGGCCGTAGCCACAATTGAGCATGTGTAAAGGAAGGGGTCTGAGTTGATGAACCAGACTGGGAACCAGGAGGAGACCAGCTGTCTGCAACATGGTGGGAGGTATCCAAACATCCACGCTTGAAAGTGGTCCACCAAGTGAGACTGGAATCTGTGGACCGCTTTTGGGAGGGTGGGGGTGGAGCCTGCGATGGCGTCTAAGACAATAGTGTGGATGGTCCACATGGCAATTGCAACCACCAAAGCATGAAGGGAGGGCGGAAGGGGGGAGGCCATTGATAGAGCGAACATATCTCTTGACAGACTGAAGGGATGCGTTTGATCCTGGCCCAGAAGACATTGAACTTCGCGCCATATCACTTTAGAGGTAGTGCACTTCTCCAGGCGGTGAAACAGCATTCCATACTGGCCACACACGACACAGGATGAGTTTAAAGCGTTAGAGCGCTCAGCTGTACGATACACCCACCTCAGGCAGCGCCACATATGGTAGCGGACTTCAGGTTGCAATAGAGGATGGTGTACATATTTCCAGATATTTTTTTGGGTCTCAATGGAGTAAGGGATGTCCATCATGTCCAGGTAGTCCACCCTGGATAGGACATGGGGCTGAATGGGGATCACGCCATCATGGATAGGTAGCCCCTGTACCTCTTGTGTGAACTGAGGAGAGGGGCGGCCTCTTTGGATTGTATGTCCGCTAATACAAATTCTCCACTCAGCGCTCCGCATGGAGAGTAGGATTCGTTTGTAGTGGGTTTTAGTCCCGTGAGGACCTGTGGCCGATGGTTGTGAAGCCAGGTATTTCATCAGGGAGTGGAAGTTCGATGGATTGTTGAGGCCCAAGGCGCGGGAGAAGTTGGAGCAGGCCACGCGGGACCAGTGTTGGGAGGGGAGTGTAGGGGCGGTGACGGCCACAATCCAGGTACCCAAGATCTTGGCCGCAAAAGCTCTGAAGTCAAGCAGGCCCATGCCACCATGATGTTGAGGGCCAAACATGACCTCTAGCTGCACTGGTGGAGGGCGGCCCAACCAAAGCCATCCCTGCAGCAAGGCGTACAAGGATTTTTAGAAGCTTTGGGAGAAGGGGATGGCATGGGCTCCAAACCAGACTTTGGAGAGGAGCATAGAGTTGGCTAAAACAACCCTGCCAGTAAGGGAAGTAGGGTGGGCTCTGAGAGAGGCAAATCGCTTCGTCACGTTATCCAGAATATGGCACTCCATTACTGCTGACGCGTATCCGCCCGCCTCCATCCACACGCCCAGATGGCGTACTGGTCCTATGGTAGGACGTGGCACGAAGGGGAGCACCAGTGGGGCGGAGTGTTTTGAATTAGTAGGGCGAGGACGTGGGCAAGAAGATGGGCCGGGTTGGGAACTAATTGCTGGGGTCCAGCAGTTCTGAAACTGACCAAGGAGGATGTTTTTTATTTTGGAAGCGTTCAGTGCCGCGTTGCTTACCCAGGAATACTCCTGGATGAGAGCTGCAAGCGCGCGTGCATCTTGATTATTAGACACCCCAACCACACAATCATCTGCGAACGCCATTATCTTGACTGGGGCTTGGCCTGGCACGTGGACCCCAGTGAGTTGGGCATTCACATTTCGCAGTAGTGGGTCAAGGCTGAAGTTGTATAAGAGTGGGCTGAGGGGGTCCCCTTGTCGCAAGCCCCTTTGAGGGCGGACTACTTCCGTTAGGAAGCCAGGGCCACGCACTGCCATTGTTGCAGAAACCGTGAGCAGCATTACCCAGTTGATGAAGCGAGGGGGTAGGCAGAATTGATGGAGGCAGGCCCTGAGGTATTCCCACTTTACTTTATCATAGGCCTTTTGGTGGTCCAAGAATACAAGTGCCCCAGAGGCTGTGGACTGACATACATTAGCCACAGAGTGCAAGTTATCCCAAATCGACCTTCTGGGGATGAAACCGAATTGTTCTGGGGAGATGGTGGCAGATGCTACAGTCCCTAAACGGTTAGCCATGATTTTGGTTAAAATTTTGGTGTCTGTGTTTGTTAGAGAAATGGGGCGCCAGTTGGCTAAGTCTAGCTTATCCCCTTTCTTGAAGAGTGTGACAGTGAAGGCCTCATGTCCTCCTGGTAGGAGGCGCGTTTCCGTCAGGCTTTGGTTAAGTGAGGTGAGCAGCAATGGGGATATATATTTGAAATATTTTTTGTAGAACTCATATGGAATGCCATCTGGGCCTGGGCATTTTTGGTTTGGTGCACCGCGAATGGCTGTCCATAATTCATTTTGGAGTAATGAAATTCATTATTTCTGGGTATCAGAAAATGGAGCGGATATGGGCTCAGTCAAGAAATTCTGCCACTTTGGCCAGCTGAATTGGATCAGATTGGTACAACTCGGAGTAATACTTTTGTTTTTTGATTGCCACTTTGGCTAGCGTATCCACAATGGAATCATCCAATATTTGCACCTGTGTGCAGGCCACGCTCTGGCATGGTGCAAAACTTTTTTTAAAAAAATATGCGGTGCACTTGTCGCCTTTTGTGATGTGTTTGGCCCTGTACTGAACACAAATCCAATGTTTGTGTTATCTTTCGAGTGCGTTGAGGTGGGCAGCTGCCTCCGCCCACTTCCATCCCCATGCAGAGCTGTATCCTGTAACTGGGATGTTGGACTCCAAGTGTGCCAATTCTGCCAGAGCGCGTGAGATAACTGCTGATGTGGCTCGTGAGCATCTGGAGGAGAGATGGCGAGAGTGGCAGATGGTGTCATCTTTGAAAGTTGCCCATGTGGAAATGGGGTCCGCACAAAACGGTGCAACAAACTTTTTTGCCAAAGTTGCCTCTTCTACCCACGTGGAAAATCCTGGCAACCTGAGCTCGGGGGGCGGATTTTGTACCAATGTGGGGCCTTAGCAGCTGTGACAGGTAGGTGGTAGGTTAGCGAGACCATTTGATGGTTGGAGAATTCCAATTTTGTTGTCTTGAAGTGGGAGATGTGGGGTTGGAATTTTGTCAGCATTAGAATAAGGTCGATGCGGGTCATGGACCTTAATTGGCCGTTGTGGATATGGGGACGCATCATGTTTTTGTGCAGCGGGGCATGTTGCAGCAGCACATCCATTAACCCGAGGGTGGCCTTTAGAATGTGTAGTTCTACATGACCCTGGGGGGCGTGGGGTGAGGAAGGCCACCGGTCTGTTGGAGTGTTTAGCCAACAGTTCATATTGCTGACTAGGAAGGAGTCTGGGGTAGCGGGAGGGATTTGACCAACAAGAAAAATTCCTGACGCTCACGTGCACCGTTTGGGGCATAGATGTTGACAATTGCGTGTGCTACATCAGCCCACAAGAAGGTGACAACAAGCACTCGGCCATTTAGGAATGTTTCTGAGGATAAAAATTTGAAAAAATTATTTTTTGAATTGCACCCCACAGTGCATTGACCAAAAGGATAGGGATGGGAGGAGCATTGTTTTCCAAGCTTCCTCAGAACCTCGTGATAGTGAGACTCCTGGATGGCCAGGATATCCACGGGTAAATTATTTTGTAAAAAACTCAGTTTCCTAGCCTGGGATGGGGAGGCCTTGAGTCCAGCGATATTCAATGTCCCTAGAGTGAAGGTTTCCCCCATCGCACCTTAGGTGTGAAGGGGTGGGCACCCAGGCCTACCATCACCTTCTAGATCCCCGCGGGCCTTCACAGCAGCATGGGTGTTAGCAGCAACGCTATCAGAGTTTTTGTTGATTTTTGCAGAAAGAGTTGCATTGGCTTTAGCCCTCGCTTTTTGTTTTCCCAACATCGGACAAATTTTTTGCGGTGTGGGTGAGTTTGGTGCACTGTTGAGCGGGTCAAAAAAATTATTTCAGTTGGGATGGGTCCCAAGTCAGTTTCAACTGGAGCTTGGGTGCAACAATTGGGTGAGATCAAATCTCCCATCGGATCCTTAGATTGAGTGGTCCACTTGGCATGGGCTTCCCAATCTGATTGGTTGATGGATTCCCAAGTTGTTTCAACCACGAAGGTCTCCATGTCCTCCTGGCGTTGTGAGTGTGGGATAGCGGTGGTGGCTTTGGCCACTTCCTTGGCCGCGGCCCTACGGGCCTGCTTGGTCTTCTTCCACTCTTGTGGGGAGATAGGCTTTACCAGTAGGTAGCAGCCTTGTGCTCCCCACAGGAAGGCCTCCTTGGTGCTTGCAGTTGGTTCATAGTGCGCCTCTCCGCTGGCCATGGCCGCCAAGGGGTGCTCTTGGAATATGACGCCCTCCTTGATGGGGCATGCATGTGCCTTATGGCTGAATGCGTCACAGTGGGTGCAAATGGGGGGCGCGCTGTCCACAGTCACCCAGAATGGGTGGGTGGTATGCCCTGCGATATCAATAAAAGTGGAGTGTGGGATCTGGGTTAGGTCCTTCACAATCTCCTCGTTTTGGGTCAGAACTGCGATGGCTTTGCCAGTGCACAGGTGTGGCATCAGCATGAAGCATTGCATTTCAAAATATTGTATTTCGCCATATATAGCGAGACCATCTTTCAGGTGTTGTTCCAAATTGTCACATTTTACTGTAGTAGGCAAAAAGTCGAACGTGAGGAAAATTTGGTTTGATTTTGTCCATCTGGTGCGTTTAGTTTTAATGACCTGTTGCCCTTTGGGGAGGTTGATTACTATGCGCACTGCAGCAGCCTCATTTGCTGCCTCTTTGTTTTTGAAACCTAGGTCCAGCCAACCGCGTGACCTGGAGTGAGGTGCAACGTACACCACGGTCGGGAAAATTGTGTGCACATATTCACAAAATTTTTCCCATAAGACCATTTTTTGGATGTCCAGAAACACGCGGACTCCAAATTCCACCGACAAAAGTGGCTGGGAGTGTGGCGTGTTGATGTACTGGTTGCATTGTGCTTGCCATGTGAGTTTCTCCGGGGAAATAGTGTCCGCTGGTTTCTTAGTATTTTTGTCAATTTTGCCAGATTCTCTGGGGCGTTTTCAAATGTTGGAGGCCGCGGGCCTTCCGCCTGCTCCTCTTACCTTGCTTGCCCAACTGCTCCCTGACATGGGCGCAAACTAATCTCCTCTGTGAGATTATCAAACTAGATTCAGTCTTGAATTGAATAGGTTGCAATAGTGATTGCAACGAGAAAGAAAAGTAAGCTATCAAAACAATAATACCAATATAATTGAATGAAAACTTTATAAACTTTTATTTCCCTAGTATCTTGCTCTGTCACGTCTGATGAAATACTCTTGGTATTAAATGCATATAAATGTTTAAGGATTTGTAGCCCTAGAGTTGCCAGTATTTAATCTATTAAAAATATATATAAGTTTAAGGCCCTTCATATGAATGAGGTTGTATCTTTACCAGATTAAAACGTTGCCCAGTACTTTATCCAAAACTACATTTTACAATCATGGTTTCTGTATGGCCAAGTTGAAGGTATAGTTTAGCAAAATTTGCAAATCTTCCCTTTAAGTGTCAAATTAAATTAGTCGTAAGTTATGTTCCAATTGCTACCTTTAGTTAACATATTGATTAAAACCCCTTAGTAAATATTTATAAACAGAATAAATACCATAGAGACAAAGCAAAAGATATAGAATAAGATCCCTTAAATGTAGAGTATTAACTAATTACTATATAACGAGTTATCTTATTAACAAAAGTTTTATAATCTTTTAAAATTACTTGCTCAGTATAAGTATAAAGAATCTCTCTATAAATGTCAACACTGCGGCACAGCTAGTAATGCATGATAAAATAGTCTTATAAATCTTTTGGATATTCATTGTACATTAATCCTCCCAAGGATCATCAACTATGTTTACTGCCTTAAAGACCTTTTAGAATTATATAAGACGATATTGGTACTTCTTTTTACTATAACTAAGCTTAACCCCATTTTAATTTTACCTGAATACAACTACTGAATCTTTAGCTCCATCGTCTATAAATGGTCTTTGATCACTCTTTATCAATATTAACAAGGAATTTTAAATGCTTAACTTATTTTTACTACCCTATGATTCACTTTATAAAAATAAGTTTCCATAAACAGAAGAATTTGTTATTATTATAGATATTTTTAGATCCAGAGTAGTCTATAAAAAGAGCGTATGCTACTATCTCAAAAGATATCTATGCAAAATTAACTCTGTTGTCCATCCTTTTCTCAAAACTGATCTTTGGTACATTGGGTGTATCATACTATAGCAAAAATCACAGTCTAATAAGATTCCATTACTAACACATTTAAACCATATATAACTGTTATTGATGCTAAAAAAATTTGACTGGTAGTTCTTTAAATAGCTTAAACAGTCTGAGAAAAGGGTAATATGTTATCAAGTTAAACTTTTGAATAAAGTCTAACAAGTCATCTAATTTCTAACTTATTTACCTTTTTTGTAAAATTTTATGAAACAGCTTTCAAGCTTGATCAAACCTTGCACACTTTCAGGACCAAGAAGAGTACCAACACACAGCCTTGATGTGATCCATGATGAGGACATGAAACATATCCTTAATTTATGATGGGTGGTCGCTTCACCTCCTAGTTTTACTTCTAATTCCAGATGATCATCCCCTCCATCTAGATTGAGAGTTAGCATTATAAATGTAAGAAAGAGCTGAAGACTCCAGTAGAGCCCCTTTACCAGATCAGTGACCTATTATAAGAGGTAGATGAGCCTTGAGTTAATTCCCTGGCCTCAAGGATCCTATTTCTCTTCCCCTATTCATCTTCTATTTTATTAAAAATAATAGAAGAGGTGTTCAGGTAGGTGATTCATTCTGGGGCCTCCAGCAGGACTCTAGTGCTTATCCTAATTAGTGCCTGGACACTAACAATAGACCAGAAATCGCCTATATCGCCTAACACCCTCTATAGTCCAAGTATTACTAGTAACTCAATTAAGCTATTAAAGTAATACAGATTGTGGATCAAGCTTGCAGATCATTCAATCTGTCCCCAATGTTTTTTATGAACTTCCTCAATGGAGAAGGTTCTTGCAAATCTGTTGGCAGCAGCTCATTTATCCATATGATTTGTCCAATATTGTTAGAATCACTATATAATACTCTTTTGATCCATAGCACATGCTTTCAAAAAGTTTATGAAGTCTTATGAGCTTATTGAAGCCTGTCCCTAACTGACTGCACCCTTCCCAGCCTTAACATTTATAAAGGTTTGACTTAGTAGGCAGTGTGATGGGTATTGCGACTACCCTCTTCCTGTTATAAAGTATGCGCCTATCACCCCCGCTTATCTGGCTGTATGTTGAGAGGATAAGGCCCTTAAATATAGAAATCCCCCAACTGCGCAGCCAAAATGGCAAATTCCAGAAAATTTTTCTCCTAATGCAACCCAATTTTCTAAATTGCAATTTTCCAAATCCTGATATCCCTTTTTATTACAATGTTTATGGTATAATCAGATAATTTTGTTGGGAAACATTAATTTTTCAACCCCAGTTTCATTCTTCCTTTCTATATTTCCCCTTAGATTCTTCTCCAGTTTTATTAAAGTATGCTTTTGATTGATAACAGGACCTAAAGGAGAGGTGCATCATGATTTGAAGAAAACTATCAAAATTTATGAGTAAGTTAAATTAGGAGGCAGCCAATCAGGGCATGCCCCATCATTCCTCTCACCCACAGTTCTTATGATGGTTGAAATTTATGACCCTTCCCATGTGTGAAACTCAAGTAAATTAGGCAACTGGAAGAAGATACCACAGAGTTGCAAAAACTATGAGCTGCACTGCTGATTGCCAACCCACATTCACATCTAAAAGGCCAGTGCTCTCATTAATGAGGGCATTGGCCTATTTTGTTTATATATTCCACTTGTTTTAATAAAAAATTTCACTTGCCATTTTTTAAGTTTTTCTGTTTATTGAATAGCATTTAGAGCATCATGGCGCGCATTGCAGCCATCATGTTCCTACTGAAATGTTTGAGCCCCTTTATAATAAAGGGTTTGAGGGTTATTTTGATCCTTTTTGCTTGGTGCCTCAGGTAGTTCCTTAGGAACTGTGTAGTGTTTACCAAAGCAAACTTGGATTCCCCAAGCCTTACATAATAGGTCATTCTGATTTACAAATTCTGCTGCAGTGCAGCGTGGGCCTCCATTTACTCCCTTCCTGTCCATCCTGACTCTTTCCCTGGTTGGCGGGTTTGTTGGCTGGTTTTTATGTCTACTTATCTGGCTTCTATAGCCACCCTTTATGAGCTGCTACTCACCATGCGCTTGTTCCATTTTTGGGGTTAATGATTACTTAGTTCCAGAAGACTGACCATGGTTTCATCCAGCTGTTACTCTGGGATTAAATGACAAGGTGCAGACATGTCCTGAGGTTGCATATAATTTTGCCACTCATACTGGTTGTAGGAATCCAGCTTTTTGAGGTGCTCGCTGGTGCTAATGCCGCTGGATCCCACAAAGAATTTTATAGAAATAAAATAAGTGCTATTAAAAATGGGTTTTCTATGATTTTATTAGGAGCAAGGGGTAAAGCTATAAGTTTTCTTTTCCAATTATTGACTATTAGTATTTGTACTACTTTCAAAAGTTGGAGGGAATTTGGGAATAAGTTTGGAATAGCCTCAATGCTTCCAATTTAGGTAATATGCTGGAATAACGTATCATAACTCAGGAACTCAATTCAGGGAAGCGGAGCAAAAGAAGAAGAATTGTGACTGGCCAGAACGTATCTGTGAGGTAACGTTTTTAAGAATTTGAGCCAATCACCACCTAAGAAATTTCTTGCGCCTTGGGGGACCCCCACCAAGCCTATAAAAGGGGTTCCCCATGTAGGTGTGTTGAAGGACTTTAGGGTGTTGCGGGGAGTGCCTTCCAATGGGTAGCCCCAAAGTCCATTGTGTGGTTGGAGTAATCCAACCACTTGATTTTTCGTTTGGTGCCCATAGACTTTTAAAAACGTGTTACCCCAATTAATGAAGTTCCACCAAGATTCAGTTAGAGACTTTTGGCTGGAATTTTTGATAGCATTGTTTTATTATTGTGAATCACTCTTAAAGTCCTCAGATAATTGCAAATTGCTGACATTTTCCTTTTTCAGCTAAGATCAACCTAAAACATTCTTCTTTTTTAGCTGCAAAAACAAATGTCCAACATCAACCCCTCAAGAATGTTAGGGGCGAGTAGGATTGAGGAAACGCCCATGTATGAGATTAATAATAATACCAGTAGATAGCGACTTTATAGAATATTCCTTTTCTCTCATGTATGTGTTGGTGAAGAGACCCTCCCAAAATTGTTCCAAGCTTACCGCTTCTAGGAGAGATGTAGTTATGGTAATATAAAACCAAGTTGGACACTTGTAATGTAGGAAGTGGGGTTCAAAGCTCATTTGCCGCCTGGCCTTCTTTTTTTTAGTACTAGATGGTCCCCTCCCCCTGGCCTTCTTTAGTCACAGTTTTTGCTAAATTAGTCATTGCCTCAGATTGGAGTTAAATGATGCGCTGAGCCAATCTTCTCATGACCTTCTCAGGTTCCTAAACTCTAAAGGAAAATACATCTTTGACTAAGAGGGCAGGTATTCCTGGTTCCCGCCCATACAAGAATTGGGAAGGGGAAACTTTAAAACTGGTGATAACTGATTTGGTAGGCCATAAGAGCAATGGGTAGAATTTGATCCCAGTGAACTGTATCAGAGGAGGCCAAATCCCATAAAATAGAAACCAATGTCCCATTTGCTCTTTCCACGGTTCCATTTGTGGAGGGGTTATATGGAGCTGAGAAGAGTTGTTGTGACTCCATAGATGTGTCCAGGATTTTGACTACTCTGGAGGTGAAGTTCTTACCATTATTGCAGAGTAGTACTTGGGGGCAGCCGTGACGTGTGAAAATGTGTTGAGTAAATAGGTGGCGGTGGCCTTAGCAATTTGGGCAGGAAAAGCCACCGCTTCCAACCACTTGGTGAAATGGTCAATAGCTACTGGGATAAATTTGTTTCCACTAGTAGACTGAGGAAGGGGACCTACTACATCCAGACTAATGATGTGGAATGGTTGTTGAGGGGTAGTAGGTTGATTCTGGTATCTAGTCTTGAAACCGTATTGCTTTTTACATGTAAGGCAAGCTTCCAAGACGTCAACAATAGCTTCCATCATTCCATCCCAATAGTAATGGTCCTTGATCCACTCATAAGTTTTCTTTGCCCCTCCATGAAGTAGGGTGGAGTGAGCTTCTAGTATAGCAGGTACTCGTTCTGAGGGCTGAGAGTAAGGCAGCCAATTTGTCCCCACCTGCTTATACAACTTCCCATTTCAACTTTGGTGTTATGGGAGTGACGGTCTAACATCTTCTTAATAGGCTCATTCTCAACCAACCATTCATTGGGAGTCATTAAGAGGTCATGTAACCTCTCTGCCTCACTACTATCCAAGTGAAGGACTGGTATCCAAGTTATCCCATCAACATTCAGATGATGAGTTCCAGCACGGTGTTCAATTTTCGTATTGCAAGGCTGGAGCTTGAGAGCCTAACAAGCTAACTGGACAGTAGGGTCCTTCATATTTTATAACCATTTTAATGAAGCGTGGTCTGTAACCAAAATGAAGGCGGTACCTTATAAAAAGGGTGGTAGTGCTTCACAGCTAGCAGAACAGCGAGGCACTCCTTCTCAGTTACACTATAATTGCGTTCCGCTTTTGATAGCATCTTACTGAAATAGGATACTGGATGATCTACACCATTTTCTTCTAATTGGGCTAAGATGGCCCAACAGCATAGTCTGAAGCGTTGGTAAACAGGACAAAGGCTTATTGTAGTCTGGGTGTCTCATGATATGACGTTGTTGTAACAGTTGTTTCAACGTTTTGAAAGTGGCCTTCTGTTCAGCACCCCAATAGAAAGGGGTGTTCTTAGTCAATAAACAAACGAGTAGTTCACTGAACTGGGTAAATTTGGGGATAAATTGATGGTAATACCCAATCATCCCTAGAAGTACCTGGATATCCCATAGATTCTTGGGGGAAGCTTCTTTGAAATTGCTTCAACCTTATCTAACATGGGTTGGATTCCTTTTTGGGAAATGTAGTGTCCAAGGAAATCCAATTTTATTTTGAAAGAAGGTACATTTTGAAGGCTTCAACTTATTATTTGACTTGTGTAATCTTTTAAACACCTCCTTCAGATGATCAAGATGTTCATTGAAGGTTCATGAGGATACTGTGATATCATCAAGATATACAATGACACAAGTTAATTTTAGATCCCGCAAAATATGGTACATTGCCCGCTGAAAAGAGGCAGGTGCATTACACAACCCTTGCGGTAATTGGGTTGGTTGGAAGAGACCCTCACTGCAAATGAGGGCATATTTCTCCTGATCTTCAGGGGAAAGGTCCATTTGCCAATAGCCACTAGCCAAGTCCATGGCAGAGAAGAAGTTAGAGCCAGAGAGCTGAGCTAGGGCGTCATCAATGTGGGGGATACGATAACTATCCTTTTTTTGTGAGATTATTTAATTTTGGTAGTCCATAACTATTTGATGCCCTCCGTTTTTCTTATTAATTTGCAACAGATGGGAAGACCAAAGTCTTTGTGATGGAACTAACAATCCCGCATCTAGCAATTGCTGGAGCTCCGTCCTCATTTGCTCTTCTTCCACCTTCGACTTATGGTAAGGTTTAGAACAAAGAGGGCGGGCATCACCCACATCCATGGAGTGACACCAGCCTTTCATGTGACCATAGTCATGGTCTGGTTTAGAAAAAATATCGCTATATTCATCTGATAAAGTATGAACTTTTTCCAATTTGACTGGGGTTAACTCATCTAAAATATGAACGTTAGTTAGAGTGCACACCAGGTTATCTGTAGGCAAACCCAAATCTGCCATAGAGCCAACGGTGTGGATACATTCAATATCTTCTACTGGAAGTAGGAAGCCTCGTCCAATCTCCTGGTGTTTTCAAATGATCATGTCTTTTCCGGTGAGGTTTCCCAGCAAAAGGGTAATAGGTCTCTGGTAGGCTGGGTCTAATACCCCAAGAAATACTCTAGGCTCCAAGGGGCTAACGCTCTCAAGACTTGTGATATGCAACAAGCAGTGGTGTGAGATATGGATCATGATTTTAGTGTTAACCACGAATTGTTCCCCAGGTTTAATCAATACCATATCTGCAGCATAGAAAGGGATGCTATCCCTTGCATCCACTGAATTGGGCAATTTCTTAGTGTGGCATCCCAAGGTGGAGTAAGATAAAGTCATGGCTGAGAAAGGGTATTTGATCAGGCAAGAGTATTTATGCTTGCTGGGTTCTTTGTTAGTTAAGACTAATGGTACTTCATAGCCTAATAACGAGAGGTATCCTTGCTTCATGTTTATTCCCTCATATTCAATCATGAACTGAGTGACGATGAGCATATCATATGTATTGTTGTCCAAAGCCACAGCAGGGGTTGATAAGATAAGCTTCCCAACGCGAATGGGAAGGGAAGAGTATGCCCCAATGGCACGGTTATTATTGGGGCCTGCGGTTCTGAATTCTTGTGTATACTCCAAGTTGGGAGCTAGCTTTATTTTCTTAATAAGCTTAATGGAGATCACATTAACAGGGGAGCCAGTATTCAGGATAGCCAGTATCCGGACCTTTTGAATGACCACTTCAACTTTGGTGAGCGTTCCTCCAAAGTTAGGCGATAAAGCTAAGATTTCCTTGAACTGAAAGGTAGAGGTTAATTTTTTAGCAGACTCAGGATATTTATCCATTATGGATTTTTTAAGATTTCGCTGAAGAGGGCGAATCAATCCAGATAAAAATTGGTCACCATCACTGGCAGTGTCAATCACTTTTGGATGCCCTAGTATTTTGGCTGAGGTACGTTTCCTCAGGTATGGTGGTTTCATCTACTCTTCCAGCGTTCAGATGATCAGGCGCTTCTACTTCCGCGGGGCTCCCAATATGTAGTACCCAAAATCAGCATAGCCCCCTCAGATTCCTCCTCTAGAGTACTTACAACAACAGGAAAGGCAGCGATGGATGTAGGAGGGATGGCTACAGTAGTTTGGGTAGCCTTAGGAGATGTATTTTCCATCTTGGCTGGAAGAGAAGGCACAGATGCGTAAGTGAGCTTGTGTGGGCGTATGGTTGTTACAACCTTACAAGGCTCTGATTCATTAAAAGGAGTGATAACCTTTTTAAGTTGTACTGATGGAGCAGGTTTTGTAGGGAGGATAGGCACAGGTGAATGCACTCCCAACTGCTCAACAAGCGGTAGCTCCTCAAAGATGGGGGCTGAAGATTTCCATAATTAGAATTCAGCTAATTTGAACAAATCCTTTTAATGTCGCGGAGATTTTTAAAATGGCGCTTCAAATAGATGATGTGTCTGGCTAAAGAGGGTCAAGAGGCTAGCCCAGTTAACAGAGCGGCGATGGCATCATCAATGGTAAGCATGCTAGAGATGGTCACCCTTTGTGCAGCGAGGTAAAATCGTTCAGCAAAGGCAATGGTTGATCTATTTTACAAAATACTAAAGCGCATAAATGCCTGTTTTTCCCTGTGTAGAATCTGTTTGGATCCGAATTCAGCCAGAAGAGCTTCCTTCACCTCTGCCAAAGTATATGCTGGGTTCAGGATAGGGACCATCATCTCTTGCGCTAGACGACTTAAACAAGGAAGGATGTGGCGCACTTTTTGCTTGTCTGTGGCGCCATCCATAGCAGCTTCATAAACGTATATAAAGGTAGCAATGCTCCCTTCACCAGGGGTGAACTTTTCCTTAATGGGGAGTTTGTAAGGGCGCTGTTAAAGCTCCTCAAGGCGAGACAAATCGCTGGTTAGTTGATTTTTAAGAACAATGAGTTTTGGTGTACTGGGAACCCCTATAGTGAACAACAATCTGTAGGAATCCAGCTTATTGAGGTGCTCGCTGGTGCTAACGCCGCTGGATCCCACAAAGAATTTAATAAAAATAAAATAAGAGCTACTAAAAAATGGGTTTTTTATAGTTTTTTTAGGAGCATGGGGGTAAAGATAAAAGTTTTCTTTTCTGATTATTGACTATTAGTACTTATACTACTTTCAAAAGTTGGAGGGAATTCGGGGATAAGTTTGGAAAAGCCTCAATGCTTCCAATTTAGGTAATATGCTGGAATAACGTATCATAACTCAGGAACTCAATTCAGGGAAGCGGAGCAAAAGAAGAAGAATTGTGACTGGCCAGAACGTATCTGTGAGGTAACGTTTTTAAGAATTTGAGCCAATCACCACCTAAGAAATTTCTTGCGCCTTGGGGGACCCCACCAAGCCTATAAAAGGGGTCCCCCATGTAGGTGTGTTGAAGGACTTTGGGGTGTTGCGGGGAGTGCCTTCCAATGGGTAGCCCCAAAGTCCATTGTGTGGTTGGAGTAATCCAACCATTTGATTTTTCGTTTGGTGCCCATAGAGTTTTAAAACGTGTTACCCCAATTAACGAAGCTCCACCAAGATTCAGTTAGAGACTTTTGGCCGAAATTTTTGATACCATTGTTTTTATTATTGTGGAATTAATCTTAAAATCTTCAGATAATTGCAAATGGCCAACGTTTCCCTTTTTTGGATGAGATTGACCTAAAACATTTTTTTTAGCTGCAAAGGCAAATGTCTGACACTGGTCCTTGTAAAATCCCTAAAGAGTATATGCCATTTGCTTTCCATCTTTTGCCCATTGATGGGGCTTCCAACCTTCTACACCCAATGTGATCCTTTCCCAGCCCTGGCCGTCCACTGCCTGTTCAGCCCAACCATTACCCACCTGTTGCAATAGATAATGTAACTTATTTTTGTTTTCCTCCCCACAGTCGCAGCATTGCACCATCACCTTACCCATAGGAGGATTTTACCCTGTAAAGGTGGAATCTTTGTAGGCCAACCTTAGAAAGAAGGTTGGATAAAAGGAAAGGGTTTTGTTAACACTTGCATTGGTATGCAGTGTGCCAGGTAGTGCCTACTACCCTATTTCTATTACAAATTATGCTCCTATCCACACCCTGCCTAACTGGTTTTATGTTGAGAGGATAAGGCTTTTATGCAGAGAAAGCCCTCAACTGCGCAGCCAAAATGGTTAATTCAGGAAAATATTTTCCTAACGCTACCCAATTCCCTAATTTGCAATTTCCCAAATCCTGATTTTTCTTTTTATTACAATGTTCATGGTGATATCAGCCAGTTTTTCAAAAACACTGAGCTCCACCCTCAGTTTGATTCTCTTTTTTAGCACTAGTGGTGCCCAACCCAGAAGGGGAGCCACCACGCATCTTTATTTGCAAATGGGCCAAACAAAGGGATTATTATAAATTAAGGAAATCCTATTATGGCACCTCAGCTAACAGACTAGGAAGCCATATCAGAAGCCGAGGAAGCTTTTAGGAAACTTTTGTCTGGCGCCCACTTTAGCTGGCAGACCAAGGCGGACAGCATTGGGGTGGGAGCATCAGCGACATGTGGCATAAGGAGGTATAATTATGGGTTTTCTTTGTTGATGGGGCTGGCAGTGTCCATTGCCTCAATGTATTGAGAAAGTTGATGCTCAGTGAAAGTGATGAGATCAGGCACACAAGTGAATGACTTGATGCACCAGCAAGTTAGTAAGATATTGTGGCATAAAGAGAAGTTTTTTCTGCATCAATACAAGCACAGCTCACACCAAAAGCAAGCTCCTAAATTTCATACTTTAAATCTTCCATATAATCATGGGGAAAATTGAGGATAGGAATACCCTCAACCTGGAGTTCCGTTGCCCCATGGAGTTGCTGGTGGAGTAAGGTGTTGGTAGGAGCTGCTGTGGCTTCTCCTGCCAATTTATTTATATTTTTATATAATGGATAACCGTTTTTAGATCAAAAATGGAGGGACGCAAATTGAGATGATTTAAAAAAATTCCTCCAAAGCAAAATCTGGCTTGACATTATACGGCCAGTCACTATCATTAATCCAACTAAGACACTCAAAAGAATTGGATTCAGCTAACGCTGGCCCAGCCACCAGAGTTGGCAAGTTGGCTGCACCTGATTGGCCTTGAACTGTTGACCACAGCAGCTCAGCTGAAACTGTTTCAGCCATCAGCTCATGTTGCTGTAAATTGACCAAATTTTTAAAAATTTTAAATTTTTGATTGGCTGCAGCCTTGGGAGCCGCACCAGAATTTGCTGAGGTTGGGGGTGGGAGAATTGAGCTCCACTCAAAAAAAAATTAGGCATGGCTGCAGCCAAGCTGACGCTGGAGGGAGGAGCAGCAGTTTTAGGAAGGTGGAAACTCCCAGGCACTTGTGCTTTGAATGGTTGAATTTGGAACACAAGGGACAAATGTCGCAGCCATTCTTGATGCATGCCCAGAATGGGTGACCAGGATGGATCTGATCACGGTGCTGGGGGAATCATAAGGTGGGTGCTATAATGGAAAGGGTGGATCATTGCAAAGGCGCGAGGCCATGCCATATGTTATCCCCATTTGGAACCACAAACTGCAAGACGGGGTCTATGCCATAAATGGCCGAACCCTCCGTGAGCTCATGGTGGAGGCATTTGGTGAAAAGATGGGAGAACAACCTGGTGAATTGGACCACCAAAGTGGCCTCATTTGGGAGCTGATGTTATGGTTGGATGACTTAATAGTGGGAACTAATGCCAAAGATAAGGCTGGGCGACAGGAGGCCCAGAAGGTGAAACTTCATGCTCTTCCTGAAATGAATCACACCTTATACCAACGCTGGGTGCAAGCAAAGCATGCCCAGGTTGGTACTAATGGGGTGCAAAACGCCCAGCCCCTTATCTTGGCCCAGGCATTGAAACAATCGATTTACGTTACAAATGAAGATACTTCAATTCAGTTAATTGGACAGCAAGGGTTTAAATCCCATTTGAGTTATGAAATCTTGAGATCAGGTAAAATACAGCTTCAATCAATCACTCAAGTGAGGGCACTTTTGGTGTATTTTACAAAAACAGATAGAAGCATTTGTTTATAAGAGCTTCAAGGCTTGGGCACACTTCTGAGAACCCTAATTTCCCTGACCCACTTTAGGTATAGTTTTTGCAACCAACATTCCTCATTGGTCAACTTTCTCAAATAAATTTACCCGTTTTATTCTACGTTTTGTTTATGGTTCCTTGGGCGAACTTGGGTTGGGACCTCTTTGAAGAAATCTCCAACTATGTTTGCCACTACCTCCTATCACAATTTACCAAAATCCCAGGTGCTCCCTTGGGCCGCTCAGGTCCTCTCCAGATCAAGGCACCCAAGCCTACTAGCACCAAGTTACACTTGATTATGGACTCCCCTCTGTGTCCACTCAAGCTGTGATGTTTCTCACTTACCTGGTACTGTATGTTGCGCTCTACACCCTTGCCTGGGGTACCTTTTGCATGGGCACCATTTGAGGTGCCTTATTTCCCATTCTCCTAATGTCTAGTTCCCTAGCAATGTGAGTTTGCATCCCACATCACCTTTCTGGGAATGAGAGAGTTACAGACACTCTCTTGACAGCTGAGTGCAAACAGTTGGGAGGGGAATATTTTTCTTATCAATGGCAGCATGGCTGCTACCACTGCATCAGCTTCAAAATGGAAGCCAAGATCAAAATACCACTTGAAGGGGCAAAAATTGATAAAGCCGGCAGGTTTATACATTGCCATGGCCATGTAATGATGGCTGTACTTGCATATGGGAAAAGATTCCAATACTCCACCCAGAGGCTAAACTGCAGGTTGCTCTGAGGGAGCACCAAAGAGATCCAGAGCACCGCCTGGGAGGTTGCAAGGTGGTTTGCCAAGTCCTGAGGCGGGACATAACGCCTGGTGGCATTGGGAGGGCTAGCGGAGGCAGCCTGAGCATGCTTCAGCAGTGGCGGAAACATGCCAGGCAGGCGGCGCACCACCATCCCATGCCAGGGCAGCAGGCGTCAAAACTATCAACATTCTTAAATTTTTGCTCAATCAAGTGGTCATTTTTTGTTTTTTTTAAAAAGCTAAATTTGGCTTCAGTTATAGCTATTGAATAAAAAGAAAGATATCCCCAGTTTTGATTCTCCCTTTTGCTACTATCCCAAGAATCCTCTTTTGATGTTACAGAAATCTGCTTATGTCAAGTGCTAGACCTCCTGTGAGGGGTTTGTCTCTATTTAGAAAACTTTTAAAAAAGATTGTGATAAAGAAAATTAGGGGCAGCCAATCAGGGTGTGTCCACCATTCCTCCCGCCCACAATTCTTATGACAGATGAAGATTCTGACCCTTCCTTATGCGTGAAACTCAATAATATCAGGCAACTGGGCAAAGATAACACAGAGTTGCCAATATTATGAATAGAACTACTTACCAACAGCCATCATTTCCATCTAAAATTGTCAATAGAGTGTCTGTAACTCTCTCGTTCCCAGCAAGGTGATGTGGGATGCAAACCCACATTGCTAGGGAACTAGCTGTTAAAAGAATGGGAAGACAAACACCTCAAGCGGTGCCAGTGCAAAAGGTACCCCAGGCAAGTGTATAAATAGCAACATAAAATACCAGGTAAGTAAGAAACAACACCGCTTGAGTGGACCCCAGAGGGGCGTCCATAATCAAGTGTGGCTTGATGTCAGGGGCTTTGGGTGCCTCGATCTGGAGGGGACCTGGGCGGCCCACAGATGCCCCTGGGATTTTGGTAAATTGCGAGATAAGGTAGTGGCCCACATGGTTGGAGACCTCCCCGAAGTGGTCCACCACCAAGTTTGCCCAAGGAACCATTGGAAAAACGTAAAATAACGGGGGGTTTTATTAAGAAAGTCGATCAACAAGGAGTGTTGATCACAAAATCCTATTTAAAATGAATTGGGTAAATCTAGGTTCTGCGGAAATGCGCCCAAGCCTTGATGCTCCAATAAACAAATGCTTCCATCCGTTTTGGTAAAATACACAGAAAGTGCCTTCACTTGAGTAATTGATTGAAGCCTTATTTTACCTGAAGTCAAAATCTCATAGCTGGAGCGGGACTCGAACCCTTGCTCTCCAACCAAGCTAATCAAACCATCATTATTCAAAACGTAAATCGTTCATTTTAAGGCCTGAGCTGAAATAAGAGGCTGGGCGTTTTGCACCCCATTAGTATCAGCCTGGGCTTGCTTGGCTTGCACCCAGCGTTGATCTAAGGAGTGCTTCAAGTCAGGAAGAGCCTGAAGCTTCATCTTCTGGGCCTCCTGTCACCCGACCTTATTCCTAGCATCAGTGCCTACTATCATGTCATCCAACCATGACAAAAATACCAGTTCTCTCACTAGTAAGGGTACTGAACTAATTTTTTTATGTTCCACTTGTTTTTAATAAGATGATCTTCACTTGCCAATCTTTTTAAGTTTTTCTTCTTATTGAAAAGCATTTAGAGCATTGTTGTGATATGAGATGACAAGCAAATGAAATCCCTGTTTCCAAATTGAGCCTTAACAGAATGACTCTTAAAATTAGCGTAAACAGAACCTTACCCTGGTGTGCCAAAACTAGATTTGATCAGGAAGCAATACGCATATGAGAATCAATGTAAACAACTTCATAATCCTATCCCCGTTTACCAAATCATGAGAGGCGCCACCCCCACCTCCGCAGTCATGAGGACAATGCAGTACAATGAGGGCATTGACCAGGCGGTTGATCCAGAAGGAAGTAAAAGATCCTGATATTATGTGGCCACAAAAGTCCCTGAGTCACCATGTACCCATACGCTCTATAAATATTGATGCTTTTTAACTCAAATAAGTAGTCTATATTTTGCTGATCTTTTCATTTTGACCTCTTGACTAATTTTTAGCTTTGAGCCCATTTTATCTTTGTGACAGTCAATAGAACTGTTATGCTGAGAGAAGTGGGGCTCACTACAGGGGCTCTTAGATGTCCAAAGTGAAAACGTCTATTACAAGCAATAGAGATTACCAGAAGTCATGAAGATCAATCTGCTGATCAGTTAAGAAGCATCGCTAATGGATTAGTACCTCGCAGTATGAATTACTACCCATGCAGCATGAAAGTTTAGAATTTTGGGCCACGCTCTAGTTCTCCCTACCTTCAGTTGATGTAAATCAGTATCAACTTCATTATGAAAACCTTAGAAACATTGTTTGACTGTTAGATAAAATGGCATTTGCACTGTGGGTACACACTCCAGCCGCTCCTGCGCCTCTTCAGCGCCTTCTACCTGCGGGATCATTATACCTCGGCCCAGCTACCAGCTGGAGAACTGATTTGTGAACTAAGCGCTACATTCGGAATTTTTTTTGCCTAGCTATTCATAACCTCCTCCAGTTAGTCAAGTTGCACCATCAAATAGTCTCCCACCAAATGGGGCTCACCCAAACTTTACACTCTCATGTTTTCAATTTCACAACGTGGCCACCTCCTTCATCCATAGTAAAGAGAGGCCTTAATTAATAGCTGACAATAAATAAAATAAAGCAAGGCCAAATCACGGTGTTGGATAGCGGGATTTCCAGCTACCTCAAAGACTAACTGCTTCAGAATATCCAACTCCTTGTGGCTTCTTTGAACCAGCGCCTCCACCAAGTTGAGGACTGGTATGAACCCTACAAAAACACTATCAGGAGCTGGCCTCTTGCAACTACACCTCTTGGAGTTAAGGACCTGAAGGGCCTAGGGCCAAAAGGTCCTGAGGACGTGAGGGATGTAAAGGACCTGAAGGTCCCTGTGGGCCTCAAGGGCCCAATGGACCCACAGCACCTTATACCAGAGACCTTAATGACCTTTGATGGACGGATGTTTTGTCATCCCTAGCTACCTTATGCAATTTAATCTGGAATGTAGCTCATGGATATAAACTCCAAGTAGACGGAGTCCCCCTCAACCCTAGGGTCACCATTGAGGCATCATCAGATGAAATGGATAACCTTAGCGCCTTCACTAAGCTTGCTGATAGTTGCATTTCTCCGCATGAACAAATCTGCTGAGGGTTTGAGACCCATTAGATCAACCTAGAGAGCTTCTTCTTCTTTGGGGCGCTGATATTCAAGTCCTAAAATGATAAGGTTGCTCATAAAGGCTTCTTTTTCCTACTTCAACCAAAACTGGGACAATATCCAAGATGACCTTGAGGGCTTAAGGTGCGTTTGGGCCAGCAGGCCCCCGCAAAGAATGTAAGATTGAGCTCTTTGATCCTGCACTAATTCCTGGATTTAACACCCTCTCCACTCATCTTGTAACCATCTATAAATCTAGTTTTAAAGAAAAGTTTACCCATGGCCAGGAATGCATCGCCTCTTTCATATATGCTTATGAGAGTTCCGTGGAAGAGGCCACAAACTGGCAGAAAGTGAAGCATATACACTCCTGCATAACAGCACTGCTCAGGAGATCATGACTCCCCACCTGAAAAATGCACCACCTGGGAGCCGGTCCGTACAGCCTCAATCCAAAAATTTGGCAGCAATCCCTGACCAATCAAAAACAAGAACTCATGAGTATCTGTTTGAATAAAGGGGAAAGCCCCTTGGAGTTCACCAGCCATTTCTACACATTACATGAAACCCTTGGTTACCACGAATTGTATTACTATGAACAATGCCATTACCGCTGTCATCTCCACATTAGGATCCTATCCTGAGATTCAAATGCATATCATCGGCCAAAGGTATGGTTTCACATACATTTAAGAAATCAAGGAAGCTATTAAAAAGGAACTTGCGATGACCCTACATTCCAGGGCTATCTCTTCAGCTTCCTCTAACCGTCCTCAGGTCCATGTTGTCAAAAAACAGAAGAATCCTCAACTCCAATGCACCTACTGCAATGGCTTCTGTCACAGCACTAAGGCATGCTGGAAATGACTTTCTGAGGAGGTGGGAAAAGGCCTGCCAGCATCAAGGACGAGGCGCTCCATGATGACATCATTACCACGCCTCAAGAATCATACATGACCTCAAATTAACCTGGAACTATCATACCTGAAGAAGAAGTTTTAGTACCTGTTGATAATAAAAAAAATTGATACTGCTTACATCCTTCCAGTGAATCTCCCATGTTTCACACGCTACCTCCACAGTTTGAAGGTCTGGTTACCAGTGTCGCTGTTTGAGTTTATACATTCTGGTTCTCACCATAGTCAACAGTGGTTCCCCATAAATTTTATATTGTTCAAGTTGCTGAAGCATATCAAGATTTCTCCAGATTTGCAACATTATATGGAGTATGGCACAGCTGGTGTAAGTCCAGGGGAACGTCCCCTCTGCATTGACTTGGTGCGTTTCCCATTTCCTAACAAAAATGGTCCAAAGAGGGCAGATTTACCCCTTGTCACACAGGGCGACCTCCCCCATGTGGTAGACGAGTGCTGAGTAACAGCGCTCCCTCTGAAGATTCCTCACCTGGTTCCCATGCTTGCCTCCACCAATTTAGTTCACTGAATAGAGGAAATCTGTGCAGAAATCATTAGAAACTGTCATCCCCATGAGCTGGATGGACTTTATAAAGCTGATGGTGCCAAATCCTCAAAATAAAAGTTGTGATGTCTGAAATATACAGTATTAAATCCTGATGGGTGCGCAACAAATAGCTTGAAGGGGTTAAATAATGAATTCTCAGTCAAAATTGCCAATGGCATCGAGGCATCGAGCCATCAAGCCTATGATTGCTGACCCTAAACTCCTCTTGAGATCTTCAAGCTCTGTCCTGACAGGCATATATCACCATCAGGGATTGTTGCCAACAATTCAAAGCCCTCATTACAATAATTTGGGATCATTGCACAAGAAAGCTTCCTTTGACCAAATGAACACCTCAGCGACCAGGCATTGGCGGGTTGGTCATCCCAAACCCATTTCTGACCCATTGGGACCGTCCTGATGTGGGGTGGCACTGGGGGATCCCTGTTTCCCATCAGGCCAAATACCTTCACACTAACCACCATAAATGCAGTAAAGCCTTGGGTCAGGCATTCGCATAAAAACCAATAGTGACTCAGCCTGCCACTGATTCCTTTGATGTTGGTTCAAATTGAAGTCATTATTCCCCCTCGAAAATTTGCTGGGTTAGGCCAAAATTTAAGAGCCTTGATCCCTGCTTTGACAAGATACCAAATTGAACACTATTTAAGCAGTCACATCGCACTGAGGAAATTGTTGGTCGATTCTTTATTTTTACTTCCCATAAAAAATCCCTATACCCAATTTCAGTTTTTATTATTCATATGTAAACCATCTCTCTAGAGTATATTTTTACAACCCATGGAACCCATGGCCATGTTTACCTGGTTCATTCCTTGGTTCTTATACATGACAAGGGCTCATGGGCGCTTAGTGGTGAAATTCCTTTCTGATTTCATAACAGTCATACCAGCAGCAGTGTCGCTGGCATTTGGGCTTGGCGTTTGGGTGCTTCAACACCTAAACTGGCAGGCTGGTCTAAAAATAACTTGCTGTCTTCATGACAGCTGGGCTGCAATGTACCCAATCTATAGGGGCTAAACTTCCCTACCTATCTAATTTGGGAAGCTCTCTGTAAATACTCCCGCCATCATGCTGGATAACCCAAACTATGACCTTCTTGGAATTCAGTTTCTCTGAGACTACTCAGTGGTGGTACATTATGATGATGGATTTTTATCTCTACTGGGACACCAAGTCACCCAAATCTTTGAAACTTCCCGTGACTCTGAGATGGAGGTCAAGGCCCAAGCTTGCCTACTAGAGAGTGAGGTCCAAATTGACTGATTCTTATCACGTGAGGGGCTCTTGAGTCCAGCTGCCCCACCTACTGTTGATGGACAAGAAGGCATGCTGATATACTTACCTAGGGTAATTACTATACATCTAAAGTCACAAATAATACCCAATACCTGGGTCCATGTTAACATCCCCTCATGATACCAGCTGTAAATTTGAAGCCTAGATAACACGTCCGCCAAGACGGTTTAAACCTGCCAGGGTATTCTAAGTCCAGCATATACCGAATCTATATCATTGTTACTTGCTATCTTACCGTCAGACCCTAGGTAGAAACCAATACAGTCTTGCCGCCTATGTCAGCCTCCTACCAGTAGAGGATGTCAATGACGTCCAAAGTTTTTGGTGTGTCAAGAAATTGATATGACTGGACAATAAACTATATATATGGCGGATGATAAACTAGAGTTGAGGCGAGCCTCAAGATCGAGCAGAAGATAAATTGATGTGAGGTGAATTAATTATAGTGCCAATAGTTCAGCTAATCAAGTGAATTCTGCTGAAGCCAAAAGATAGACCTAAAACTCCTAAAATGTAACAAATAAGAGATTAGTATGTGAAAGGGTTGAAATTGACTAGAATACTGAGGATAAGAGTTGAGAAAGAGAATGAGAAGGGGGAGATTTTTAATAGTCCGCAGAGATAGTCTGCAATTTTATATAATTAAAAGTGTCAGTTGGGGGATAAATCTATATTTTCTATTAGTTTTTAAAAGGGATTGGCAATCTGCATATTGTCCATTCCGTTGCTCAGTGGTAATTATCCTGTGCAACCAGCTCAGCGGATTTAGCCAATTCAGCTGAAAGTTAACAGAGGTGCTAACTATAGGGGGCCATTGGTCAACTGTAGTACAACGGCACTAGGGCATCATAGCGAGCCCTCACTCTTCACGCTAAAATCTAATCAAGCTTTATGACTGATACTTCAGGGAAACAATGGAGTCATATAATGAAGAACTGGCACTGTTCACGGGGACAGAACCAGGGGATGAGGATGCTAGAATGCAACTGCATTTGGGTGCTTGTCCCACGTTGGAGTAAGACCAACAGGGCAAGTCCACTAATGTGACCCCTCAGCAACTATGAAGTATCATGGCTGGCTCTTTTGGGTATCATCTTTATGAGATGATGTAGGGGAACATGCTCTGAGTCTGTTTTATAACCAACGGGACCAAGCTTCCTTTATAAATTATATATGTCTTACCTTAACACTACCACAACGGAGTTGTCTCTCCAGCTCAGCACATATGTAATTGAGGAATACTTGGCCACGTACGTTCAGCCTTTGATCTGACAACTACTGCATGTGTTGGCTCAACATACCGTTGATATTGGGGATATCTGCGTTCTGTCCAAGCACAATAGACCGACACTTGCCTCTTACTTGACTGCATTGATCACTCTTTCTTGGAGATCCAGAGGGTGCTAGTGCACATGGAAAGACATGTTAGAAACGTCCGCCATTTCTTGGATGAATTAGTTCCACAGTAGAATCATGAGCTACCCTGAATATAATAGAATTATTAGTTTGGCGCAGGCTGTTGGCTGAATGGATTCAGGATGTCATGACGTTGGGTAGTAACACTGAGCGCTTTATGGTGGACATGGCATAATGGGCCGAAGTGATTGAAACAGCAGTGGCTCATACTTGGGATTGGGTTACCTTGGTAGAGTGGTGGATGACTGATCATGTTGACTCCGTGGCAGTCAAGTTTAGTCAACTTTGTGCTGAGTAGAGTAATCAGCAGACTGCTGACCATACGACCAGCTCTTTAATGACATCCTCAGAATAGAGCATTTTCTGGGTCAGATTAATCAGTTGGAGAGCGCCAGTCAGGCAGCTTGGGGCCAAGCCATCACTCTTATAGTCATTGAGACTGTGTATGCTGATATGTGAGTGCACTTGGATAACCATCAATGGGCCAATGAGGAGCTGGCGAGGGGATAAGCTGCTCTAGTTTATCAGGTAGACAAAGCAAACTGATAAGCGCTTGACACCAGATGGCAGAATGCGAGATTTCAGGGCACATTGTGTAACGCACCGGCTCCTTCCAATGAGCCACAAATGAGTTGGGCAACAGAATCCATGTTACAGACCATAGGGCTGACAGGGCTCCTGATACCACTCTCCTTGTGCGCGCGCTACAAGACTGGACAAGCACCCCCTGGAAGACAGTTGCAAGTATACTTAACCCCAGCAACATGCCTTGACTCCAAGACAAGGTATAAAGGGAGGCAATAGCTCTCCCAAGCTCACTCTCCAAGTCCAATTCTTGTTGATTCAAGCCAAACATGGCTGCAGTTAGGCGATATTTTTAAAATAAACTCAAAGTATAAATATATGCATTTTAAGTTCTTTTTTATTTAATATTGGCCAGGTCGATAGAAAACAGAACTGAGAAGCCTCCAGCTCCCAGTTCCTTCCCTATATACACATGCTACAAGCTAATATAAAATATAACACAAGCTTATGGTGCTAATCTGACTGATGCTTGGTGTAAACCTTACAGCAGGATCGCGGAATCCTCACTAAATGGTTCTGTGCCAGTTCCAATCCTCAACAGTTCCGCACCAGTTCCATTTCAAATTCCAAACGAACCGCGAAACTTCCAAGCACCCATTCCATTCCATTCTTGATTCAAATCCAAATAGAATCTCGAAACTCCCCATTTTACTTGATTCTCGTTTTTCCTCGACTTGGACGCCCATCTTGCTCCTTGGCCTCCTTCAAGCTCCTGCCCCTTAGGCGTCCCTGCCAGGACCAACTCCCCCTCCTCCTCCATACATCCAGACACAGCCTGCCCTGTCTTACCAAAGATCAGGGCAATGTGATGCTGAGGATAGACCTCAACCGTCACACATTGAAGGATGTCCTTTTATGGCTTCATGACATGGAGCATAATTTGAACACTGAGTGGAAATTCTACCACAAATTGCAGAGTGAGTTCAAAGCGCTTTAACAGGGGGTGCAAGGCATCTGGTGTTGGCGTTATTTGGTCAAAGCTGAGCGGATAATTGATAAACATTTTGTTGAACAGGCTGGCAAGGGAGGGAATGGTGCTATCAGCAGCGAGTCTGGAGAAGAATGCTATGGATCAGCCAGTGAGTACTCATGGGGTCATGGCGGTTCCTCCCCACAATCCAACTTCTTCTCAGTCCACTTTGGCTGAGTCACATCCATCCATGCGACCCTATTCTTGTCTTCAAGAGGATTGTCAGAATTTGCACGGAATCCAATAATAAATTGAGTCAGGTCCTTTGAAGCTCACTTAAGATTATGGACAGAAGTGGATTTCATGCTGAAACCCAATATATAAATAATATAGGACTTAACCTTTATTAGAGGTTCAGAGGTCCAAATAAAGTCCCTAATGTTGGAACTTAACCAGTTGGCAATGGTTCAGAGGTTCCTGTGGGCTGAATATAATGATTGTTGGGTTTTGCACTGAAATTCAAATATGAATATGCCAGTTGGACTAAAAATAGTAAATAATACTGCAAGGAAAGTTTTTTTATTATAGAAATATTTAGTACTATTTATAGTACTAGGGAAGTATAATAAATCAAGGCTAATTAAATATCAAGGGTAATTAATTAAAGATAGGATAGATCAGGATAGGCAAATGATCAGCATTATTTGCCAATAGCATGAATTATATGATACTTATTATATAATACAAGGATGTCTATTATAGTAGAATGAGTGTCCTGCTATTGCCCCGCATGATGCAGGTTCAAATTCCGATGTGGCCTAAATTGTATTTTTGTATCAAGAGGATAGACATGCCCACATTCCAATTGATTTTTGATATTTTCAGCATTAGTTGATGATATCTACTTAATTAAATAGTTAATTAATATTATTAGGGTCGATCCTCAATACTTTGGATTGGACTTAACCCAAGTTAATGGGGGCCCAATCCAGCATCTGCCCATAGATAGTTTTCAACCCTTAGTCAAGGCTTCCCCAATAAAGGGAGAATCCTGACAGGGATGTTCCCCTTTGCCGTTATGAACCTTAATCTGTTCCTTGCGCCTTATACATGGAGCAAGGGGATATTTTGGATCAAGAAGTTGCTACCTTTCAGTCATTATGGGAACATGCATGGATATTTTAAACGGTTGAATTCACCATGGAAGTGGCACCAGATTGGAAGAATGCGAAACTGTTGTTACCTGCTCTGGATGTTGTGAGCGCCGACCAGGTCACCTGTTACCTCCAGAGTAGTTCTGTAACATATCAAGAGGTGAAGTAGATGGTGCTTCATCTGTTCGGGGGTGTGGCAAAGATGGTGCATCGCAAGGCAAAATTTCTGACAATACAGTTTCACAAGAACAAGTCTCTGGTGGAGTTTGTGGAGCGATTCATGACTAAAGCTCATGTGTTAGTGGGTGCAAATATCTTACACAACGAGGATTTAGGAATAGCCATGACAGCGGCAGTCAAATCATATCATGAACTGCATAATGCTATGACTCACATACTCTACAAATATTTGGGGCTTCTACAAATTAGTAACACTTTATGCCATCTCTCTACAACGTTCAGTGCTCCCAATATGGAGCAGAAGGCTCCTGCTACCACTGATGCATCCTCATACAGAAATAGACTGCAACGACCCAGGTATAATCTATTGGGTAATATTTGTCCACTTAATAAGTTTGAGGATACTTTCCGCCCTCCTTACACTCAGCCGCCATGTCCCAGTCCTAATTTCAATTCTTCATTTAACTTTTGACCCAGACCTTCAGGCATGAACTATAGATGTGAGTCATTCCTGAATGCTTGTTTCTTGTGCGGCCAAAAAGGCAACTATGCGTTTTCCTGCCCAGGCAACCAGCATTTTCATGCAGTGCCATCTGTTTTAATCAAGCAGGGAAAAGCTCGAGCAGAGTAGAGATGGGACACTCTAACTCAGTTAATCCAAAATTAATTTCCCTGATGATTCTTATGAGTCTCTTTGCGTCAGTACTGGAACCCGACCTGACAACTTATTATATCAGCAACTGTTGCACAATATTACAGCCTCAAATCAAGAGAGCGACCATCACCCTTCAGGCTATGAGTTCTGCTGGGATGTGAAAAAGCCATATGCTTGAAAAATCCTTGAACAAAACGGATAAGTGATGTTGGACCCTCAACGGACATCACCTCTCTATTGGGATTAATGTAGCCATTTCAGTAAAAAAAAGTCATCCTAGAGTTTTCTCATGTCAGTGCGGGTATAGTCACTTTTATTGGTACCATGTTCCCTGGACGTTCACATAATAATTACCAAAGGCTTTTCTTATTTGGAATGTATCTATTGTGATATTTTTGTTTAAACACAAAAATTGAGCTATTATAGATACTGTTGCCCTAGTTGATATAACCTTCACCAATCTTACGGATAAGCTTTTGCTGAAGCATGATGTGGAACACAGATTAGTGTATGGGACCGCGGGGCACATAGCACTGTGTCATAAGGAGCTTAAAGCGCGTTACCTCTGAGATTTGGCTCAGTTAGGGATTCCACTCCAGTGGTGGTTCTGCCAATTAATAGCTATGATATGCTGAGTAGTGCTGCGTTTATGCAGCGATTTAGATCCATGGTTGATATGGCGGAAGAAACCATTTGTATCTTGGGACAACAGATACCCATTTACTTTACCTCTAACGGAATCCCAAAGGACCCAATCTGTTCCAGTCAGATCAATTTTAGCGTATAGTGATGGGGTGATTACTGTCCAATATCAGCGGATGAAGTGGAGGACCAGAGCCCTCCCCAACTAGATCTATGAGTACAAAGTTATTCCTCTATGGCTTGCAAGCACTGTAAACATATCATCTGGGCATCAGGTCTTATACTAGGGACGGAGCTTGAAATTGACATCCCAGAAGATTATATGGGAGATTATGAGGTCCTACCGCAATCACGGCTTGAACCCTAAGTGGCTCCTGGGTTATTGATACCACGGAGGGGGTAAGTTAAGGTGCTGATAGTGAACCTACATAAGCAGGGTATGGCGGTTAAAGCCCCAATTGGTGGCTTGTTTACATTTGGCCCCTATTGACAAGGTTCACCATATTCTCAACTTCAGTTCAAGGGAGGACCTCGGCCTACTGGTAAAATCCCCATTTAGCACAATGTCAGTGGTTCTGCAGGAAGCTTTGAGTGGACTGGTGGAGGAACAGAAAGACAGGGAGATGGCCCTATTTGAAAAATACTAAGATATTTTTGCTTCTGATGACCACAATTTGGGGTGCTCATGAGAGGTGATGCATTGGGTAAGCATGGGAGACCACCCTCCCATTAGTTCACAGACTATTTTTCACTTGAAAGTGGCGGAAGAGGTTGTCTCCAATGAGTAGACAAATTGACCAAACAAGGGATGTTAGAGCCATCCAAGAGCCCATGGCCATCGCTGGTGCTTATTATTAAGAAAAATGATGGCACCAACTGGGTGGTTATTTACTACCAGAAGCTTAATAGAATTACAAAGAAAGAGATTCTACCCTCTCCCGCAGATCAGCGATGATTTAGATTGAATGAGAGGAGCTAATTATTTTTCTGCCATGGATTTGATACTGGGGTACTGGCAGATCAAGTTGCCAGCGGTGAAACAGGAAAAAAGCGCTATAATTACCTCTAAAGGGTTATTCCAACTCATACATATGCCTCAAGGGTTATGTAACGCCACAGCTATGTTCCAGCAGGCGATGGACACAATTTTAGGCGACTTGATGCTGTCCTGAATCCTAGTTTACCTTGACAATATAATTTTATTCTCTTGTACGTTCATGAAACATTTGGACCATTTAAAACACGTGTTCCGCCACCTTGCTGATGCTGGCATTAAGATCAAGCCTCGGAAGTGTCATGTCTTTAAAGAGCAATCCTAATACCTCGGTTTTGTAGTGGACTCAAAGGGCCTTAAATATTGGCTGGCAAAGGTGGAGGCCATATGTAAGATGACTAACCCAGGCAATATGCAAGATATCCAACTTTCTTGGGATGGTCAGGTACTGCTGGCAATTCATTCCTAACTTTTGTTGTATTGGTACACTGCTCTTTGAGTTTTTGAAGAAAAATGCCACTTTTTACTGGACTGAAAGATGCCAAAAAGCTTTTGATGTTTTGCGGACTGCATTAATGAGAGCGCCCATTTTAAAATATCCCAACCTCAAAAACAATTCATATTGCAAACATGCATCACTTTCTGTCATAGGGGCAGTATATCGCAGAAGGATGAAGATGGCATAGAGCACCCTGTCTCATTTTGTAGCTGAAGCTTAAACTGTCATGAACAGAATTACACCGTAACTGAGACAGTAATTAGTGGTGATATATGCATATAAACAGTTCTGTGTATACCTACATGTAATGAAATTACAATTGGTAATGGATCATGCATCCTTGCGTTGGCTGCAAAATCTCTATGAACCTGAAGGATGGCTCGCACAATGGGCATTAAAGCTTCAAGCATATGATTTTGAGATTGTACACTGGCTGGGGGAAAGACATCAAAAAATAAACTTTATTTCACAGCTACCAACGGTCACCAATATGGCGTATTTGGCCAACATTATGTATGAGAAGATGATGGTTCGCAAATATCATGATGAGCTGCTACAAGTGATCAAAGTGCTAGATGGGTTTAGATAGGATACCTTCTTATGCTATGGGGGCTATATAAGTGGATTGTAGAATTAATGCTGCGTTTCTTAAAACCCTCTGCCAGGTCAATAATTAACTTGGATGCATATAGGGCTGTGGGGAATGGGTGGTTGCAGAAAACATTAGAGTTCTTGTGACCCTACTTTTGGGAGAGCATGCATTATAACATGCTGTAGATGATTAGTTGTTTTCATCAATGACAAGTGGAGAGACCTTTCCACAAGGAGACCATATACCATCTGGTTAAGCCCCGTTTTGCATGGCATAACATTTTTCTTGGCGTGGTGGGGTTTTTGCCAACTGGCACAAACTAATCTAAGTACACAATAGTAGCAATTATTTTTTTGATGAGATAGGTGGAAGCCTAGGCGATTAATGCTTTGGGGACTGTCACCACCGCCAAGTGTAACATGGTGTGTGTCATACAGTGACATGGATGTATGTAGTTATCCTCATAGACAATGGAACCAATTTCATATCACTAATACTCCCCAAGTTGAATTAACTGATGTCAATCCGCGGGTCTTGACTACACCCTATCATCTGGAATCCAATGGAATGGTGGAATGGATCAATGGAACACTGGTAAACATTCTCCGCAAGCTTGTATGGATTGACCCTCTTAATGGAGTACCCTCCTAGCCACATCTGTCTTTCCTATATTATCAGCTAACTCTCGTTAACCAGCAAGAGTCCTTTTCAATTCTCTATGGAAAATATCCACCCTTGCCTGCTCTGCTTTACTCCTGTGTGGTGGATACTGGCGAAGTAGAACCGCAGCATTATTTGACCAATTTAACGGAGATATTGATCAAATCTACAAATGGAAGCATATTCTACCAGCTTAGCTAAGAATATTCACAATTAGGAGGCTGACCAAAGTAGATGCAGCGGACTCCCACAATTTGCTGTAGGAGATCACGTCTTATTCCACAACCAACATGGATTTGGATGGGAGAGCAAGCTCGCTAGCATTTGGACTGGACCTTTTTGAAAAATTGAGAAGACTGGTGTCATATCCTAAACCATTAAAGAACCCACAGGTGGTCTGATTATCAACCAAGTCCATGCAAAAAGCCTCTGAGCATACAAGCAATATGAGCTTATTGTCCAGTTAAAGGGGGCTAATGTCGAGAAATTGATATGATTGAACAATAAACTATATATCTGGCGGATCACAAACTAGAGTCGAGGAGAGCCTCAAGGTTAAGTAGAAGATAAATTGATGTGAGGTGAACTAATTATAGTGCCAATAGTTCAGCTAATCAAGTGAATTCTGCTGAAGCCTTAAGATAGACCTAACGCCCCTAAAATGTAATGAATAGGAGATTAATAAGCAAAAGGATAAAATTGACTAGAATACTGAGGATAAGAGTTGAGAGGGAGAATGAGAAGGGGGAGTTTTTTAGTAGTTCGCAGAGATAGTCTGAAATTTTATATATATAATAAAAGTGTCAGTCAGGGTGATAGCTCCATATTTTCTATTGCTTTTATTGGGGATCGGTAATATGCATATTGTCCATTCCATTGCTCAGTGGTAATTATACTATGCAAACAGCTTAGCGGATTTAGACAATTCTGTCAAAAGTTAACAGGGAGCCTAAGGATTTTGGTTTGGAGATGCCCCATTGTGGCCCTAGTTGACACCAGTATTGGAAAGGATCTCACTGAAGAACAACAGCACAAAGTTCAAAAATTATTGGAGGAGTATTCAGACCTATTTTTGGCGTCGACCTACAATTTTAAAAGATGAATGGGTTCTACATCATGTGGAGACTGAGAACTCCCCCTTGCAGTACCGAACTTACTGAAAGAGAAAGGTTAGGGAAGCCCAGGTGGCAGTGGATCTCAGACAACTACTTGAAGCTGGACTCTTGGTGCCTTCGCTCAGCCCTTGTGCCTCCCCTCTCCTGCTGGTTTGGAAGAAGGATGGCAGCCACTGGGTGGTGATGGACTACCAACAGCTCAACTCCATCATCAAGAAGGACAGTTATCCTCTGCCCTTAATTGATGACTCTCTTGACTGCTTTTCTAGATTGGTACTTTTCTGCAATGGACCTTACCAGTGGATATTGGCAAGTGTAGCTTACCCCTGAAGATGGAGCCAAATTCACACTTAAACCAATTAAGGGCTATTTAAACCCATGAGAATGCCCCAGGGCCTCTTTAACGCGCTGTCCACTTTTATAAGATGCCATAGATGGGATCCTCAGGGACTTAAAGCTATTGTGATTCTATGTCTACCTTGCAACATCACTGTCTTCTTACAAACTTTTAATGGACATGTGTGACATCTAGGTAAGTCTTAACTGGCTTAGGCTGGTTCAATAAAGCTCAACCCTTTGAAGTGATCCTTCTTCTATTTAGAAATGAAGTTACTGGGACACAAAGTTTCAAAGGATGACATCCAGCCTATACCAGACAAAGTTGACGCCATAGAGAGTATGTCAAGGCTCCAAAGCTTAAGGGATATCCAGGTGTTCCTAGGCATGGTAGGCTATTATTGTCAGTTTATCACCCGGTTGCTAACCTAGCCAAGCCACTATTATACCTCTTGCAGAAGAATGTGCCGTTTTAATGGCGGCCTGAACATGACAGGCTTTTAATGCCTTAAGAACTGCTCTATAAACTAAACCCATTTTAGTCCACCCACAATTTGACCAACCCTTCTTGTTTTTTACAGATGCAAGTGATGTTGTCATTGGGGCTATCCTAGCCCAACATGATGAAACTAAGTTGATCATCCCGTGGCCTATTTTTTAAGACGCTGAGTAAAGCTGAATGGAACTACAGTGTTACTAGAGGGAGTGCCTGGATGTCTTATTAGCCATCAAACATTTTAGCCTTATCTCTATAATACTCACTTTGCCATTGTTATAGACCACTCCTCGCTCCAATGGATCCAGCATGTGAATGACCCAGATGGCCGTTTATCCAGGTGGGCCTTATGACTTCAGAGCTATGATTTCACCATTGTCCATTTCGTTGGTGCAATTCACCAAAACGCCAATGGCCTCTCCAGGATGCCAATGCTAGCAGCTTTGACCCCCAAGTAAGACTGACTGTATAATCTGATGGGTTGACCTGAGCAATTGGAGTTGGAAACTCCCAAGGTCCAAGCTGAACTCCAAATGATGACTTAAGGCACTCAGATTAAAGATTAGATGCTCTACAAGAGGGTCAATAAGAAGTGGCTCCCTTATGTCCGCCCTTCTTCCCAAACTGATGTTATTCTAGAGGGCTATTCTACTGTGGGATATGGGTCAGTTAAGAAGACTCACAAATGGCTGAAGTTACGATGTTACTGGGACTGAAAGGTAGAAACCATTAAGAGGTCTTGGAGGCATGTATGACTTTCTAATCCTAAGATCGAGCCAATCCTCAGTTTCAACACTCAGTCATTTCCCTGATGAGGCCCTTCAATGTCATTAGCATTGATGGGGTGGTCCTTCTTCCCACTGGATTGCATGGCCATAAGTATATTATTCTAGCCGTGAACCATTTAACCTAGTGGGTCAAAGCTATTTCAGTCCCAGATGCCACTGCCAAAGCCATAGCTCTCTTTATTGTTCAATTCATTTTCACCCAGTATGGGTGCCTCCAAACCATACTTTCAAATAACATATTAAATTTAACCTCACAGGTAATACAAGAACTTACCTCGCTATTTGGCACTACCCAGAGTTTTTCTGCCCCTTATCACCCATCAGCTAATGGGGCGATAGAATGCGCTAATGGAACTCTTATATCCATTTTATGTAAGATGACTGCATTGGATCCTGCTCGCTGGAACCACTACCTACCCCGCGAATTGCATTCCTACAGGATAAGCTACCTTTGGTTCATCAAGATGTTCCCATTTGAAGCCCTATATGTCATGCACCTCTTCTAACAAGTAGTTCCAGACATTTCTTGAGATCTCCACACCTGAGAAATCTGAATTATCTATGAGGTTTTTAGCCAATTAAATTTTCTGGATTCAAGCCCTAGCCGCACAAGGCATTGTCACCAATACAGGAAGAGAAACATCCCAATTTAATTCGGCTGACCCTCCTTACCAGCTTTCCAATTAGGTGACCTTGATCTCTTCTATCACCATCAACCTGGAGGTCGACAGAATAAGCTAGATGTTCTTTGGTCCAGACCTTAGAAGGTCATATATAAGGTGAAGTCAGAGTACTCCATTGCTGATGTCAGCCAGTAGACTGTGGTAATAGGGTGCATGGCCAGTTCCTTTGGCCCTATACCTCCTATGACAGGATCTTGAGGGGGGCGTTGTCAGGATTTGAGATGAAAAATAAATTGAAACCCTTACTTCTAAATTGAGCCACAGTAATTAACTCTCAAGCCTATTCAAACAGAAGCTTATATTAATGACACCAATCCCAAACTCAGTCAGGAATCCATATGCGTTCAAGGATCAATGAAGATGACTTCAGGAGTTTCATCCCCACTTCCTGAATCATATGAGGCAAATTTTTCACCACTCCAGTTATGGGGGCAACAACGTATAATGAGGGTGCCACACAGACGGTCAACCCAGAAGGCCATGAAAGATCTTGAATGGATGGGGCCATGAAGATCCTTGAGGCACTGTGCCCCTATGCACCCTATAAATATTGACACATTTTAATCCAATAAAGCTTATAGTAATCAGTTCACTCTTTAATTTTTTTGACCTCCTCTGGAAAAAATGGCTCAGCGTTTGGCTCTGAACTTAAATTTTATTAAATTCTGAGCTTTAAATCCTGGTGCGACCATTTTTCTGCAAAACTTTTAGCTTTTAGCCCACCTTCAGACCTCAGCAACAGTCTAAAGAACTGTAACGCCATCAAAGCCTAGGCTTAGCAGAAATTCTGGTGGCACTATCAGATTGACAAACTTTTGATCTAATAAACAGTCAGCTATAACCAATTGGTCAGGGATTACACACCAACAGGAGTTCCGCCAAGCTTTAGAATTTAGGTGCTTAAAAAGCAATTTACATTAAATAATGTAAATGCCACAACTTAGTAAAGCTGGGTTGTGTTATTAACCCCTTGCAAGATGAAGGCATCGGTGGGCAGCAGTAGAGGTTAGGAAAATAGGGTATGGCCATAAACGTTAATATCAGGTGCCTTGATTACTAATAAGGTGCTCTTGGTGGCCCAGGGTCTTTGTAAAGGCGTCCAACTGAATTAAGATGATGAGGTATAAATATTACTTAGTTGGAGGAGGATGGAGGACAACAGAAGGGCATGTGTTGCAGGGCATTGGAAGGGGATGTTATTATGGTTGCATGCAGCCCCAATTGAGGACAGGATGATAGGTGGGACGCAGCAGACACTTTAGCAGCATTCAAATTTTGGACATAATATACAAATGGGGCTGAAAAACAAAAAGTCTTAGAATAATTTAACAGGTAAAGTCATTACATTTTTCTAGTTCTGGAACAGGTTTTAAGAAGCCTATGAGAAAACCTTTAAATCAGAATGAAACGTTTATTTCAAGTTACAAAAACGTCCACGCAAAGCAAACAAAACCTTATGAAATTCTAAAGTTGGTTTTTCTTTAAATTTGGGTTAGATTTATATACCAAACAATAGAAAAAATGGGATCTTTAAGGTGACCTACGTAGATTTTACAGCGCTTGCTCTATAGTTGGACTGGTCATGCATCCCTTAAAATCTAAAAAGGGATCAACTCTAAGACTTATCCCTTATCCAGATTTCTGAAATAGGGCACACTCTGGATGGGAGATGGATACCTGCTGCCCCTCCATGCTTGCCATATGCCTTCTCTCAACCTACTCCTCAGCCCAAACTCATCCTGTCTCAGAATCTGCAGAGTTTTAATGGAAAAAATTCAGACAACTCTGTGAATGCTTAATTAATTCAAAAATTCATCATAGTCCTCAATCTCCATTACCAACAGTTGGAATAATCAGAACTACCTTGAATGTAAAAAATTTGACACCTGGGGCAGCCTTAGGTAAAAATAATTTAGCAAAAAAGGTAAACTTGGGAAAAAAGGTTAGAAGAAAAGGTGATAAACGGGGATCAAACCCAAAACTGAATTCTAAAATGGTTAAAATAAGTTTAAACAATTATAGACATTAAAAGAACCTGATAAAAACATGTAGATCTCAGCTTATTTTGTTACTATAGGGATTTATTAAAGCAATATTCTCCACCTTATTGAAAAAGAAATAAGTAATCAAATCCAATAGTTGCAGATTAGCAACCCCCATAGCACATCACAAAGCTCAGAACCCTGTTAATGGTAGGATGTTGAGTTATTTGGATTAATTATCCCTTTAAAATCTATCAAAAATCTAGTTTCTGATTAAAATAAAAATAAGTGACCATTACTACTTAGTATTATAGCTTGAGGAAAACCTATCATATAATTATACTTTCGAAAGTTGCTATAATGGAAGATTCTGGACATCCGTCAAACTAAAATAACTTCACTTTTAATAGAAAACCCCTTTAAACTCTTACACCCCGCAGGATACCCAAAACCCCTCTTTCATCTCTAATGAATTAATGGCCAAAGGCATAGAGTTGACTTTCAGTCTAAAGCTACTATTATGGGGTTCAAATTCCTGTGCCTACAGCTCAATTTTCTCTTGGTTTGATCTGGTACTAACTAAATGGGCCTAAGGGCAAAAGAAAGTCTAGCTGCGCTATTAGAGCAACAAATTTATTGATTGGATAGACATTCAGGTGTACCCAATTGGTCAGCAGTATGCATTAAAAGAATTTCACTAAACTTCAGCAAGGTGGGTGCCCATAATATTGGATCTCATTGAAAAAGCAGATGCCACAATTTGGTAAAACCAGATTGTACCACTATATTTAATGGGATCCCAATGTTAGATATCAGGATATTGGACATGATGAAAAGAATATCAATCATTTGAATCCCTTACCCAAATTGACACCTAGACCTGAGAAGTGGTTAAAGGATTTACCTTGATATTACCTGGAGAAAACGATAGTTGGCACAGCTCAAATTGACTCTAAGAATTCTGACAGACCAAATCAATCCTAAGATACCACAAAATGAATCATGCCTAATCAAAATGAAGGATATTAAAAGTTCAGGCAATAACTACTCAATTGGCGCTCAAGGCAATAAATTAAGATGAACATGAAGAGAGGTAAAAATTGAGAATCTGCCAAATGATCAACCTAAGTGACACCCAGTCTCATCTGACTAGAGTATTTGAATCACAATTTTGACCTATCAAAAATATGATACAAAAGCATTATACCTTCCAGAATGCATCGGCTGATCAAGAGCCTCCCTTCCAAATACCTTTCAATTGATTTTATTTTGCTTTTCGTTTTTGAGGTTATATTGTAAAATGCAACAAATAAAAACCCCTAATTTATACTATAATAAAGTTATGCCGTTAATTCTATATCTCATTTTGGTACTTGACTTCATTAAGTCCATTTTATTTGTAAAAAACATAGGATGAATACTCTAGATGATGGGACATAAGTTGTGAATTGGCACCCTTTAAAAAGTAATTATACTTGTCATGCGACTTATTCAGCTTCAATTATTGACTTTCAGGCTTCTTAGCATAGCATCACTGAGCTAAAAATTGAAGCCAACAAGTTTGCTCACTACAGGGGCTCACCCAATGCATAAAAATACCTGCAAATAATTGATTCCACCATGGATTTTAACCTAATTGATAGTGTCACCCACTGAGTGCACAATGGGAATGGTGAAGAAGGTTATCAAATGGGAAGTCCATCCATTGTCATGCTTTAAGAAGTTCAATAAAATCCTTTAGAGATTTACAAATCTTATCATCTAACCTGATTTCCAAGTAAGGAGTCTGGGTGTTAATTTGTGGAGCCAATAACCCAGGAGAAAGAGGCATCTGCAAAAGGGCATCCACCATTGATAGGACTCTCATGTACCTGTATGAATACAGTGCTCTCCCATAGAGTTATGAATCAAGTGTGAATTTATCTCGCTATATTTTGCAATTTTTACATCCAGCGCTTTATTATATAGTACATTTACTAGGAGTCCATAATTAGTAACTCCACCATCATATCAATAACCAAGGGGCTCTATGGATGGCCTACAAGCAGGTATATTTAGCATCACAAAGTTTAGGAGACATCCGTCTTTTGATAGAAGTTAACTGCTCCTACATTATTCAGCTCCATAATCAAATAGGACTATTGATTACGGTGTTGTCAAGTATGTGGAGGAAGCTATGAAGCTCCTTCAAAAGGACATCTTAGAGTCTAATGAGAATGCTAAGAGATTACCTGACGCCTTCTCTGAAGAGCTTCATAAGACAAGATATTGACGCTTATGGTAAAACGGCAGCCCAATCATCTACTAGCTGTCAACAGGAGAAGGAAAAGATCTCCCTCCCTAAGGCGTGGCTAGAGTAAGCTTCATGACGAATTTATGAGCTGGAGTCCCATAAAACCTCTGAGACTTCATCAGTGTCCAAAAATATCACTTCTCGTTTAGCCTAGGTGATCAGAATCTAAAAAGCCGTGTGACTCAGGCGTCTACTCTTTCCATTATTAATCAACTCAACTAAATAGGAGAGCAATATGAGAGGCTAAATATCCCAGTTGAGAGGAAATTAACCAAGTCTATTGTCGCCTCAATAAATCTGAGAAACGATAGAATACTCTTACAGAATAATTGAAAGTCAAGACCGACATGCCTCCTTAGAGCACTAAATGAAATGTGATGAAGCAGGACTTGTATTGGCGCGTTGGAGAAATAGAGGATGATAACAAGCTTTTTGAACTTACTGCTCATCTACTCACCAGAAAATTTACAAGATGGACATCCGCATAAAGAACTTGAGAACAAATAAATTTTACAAAAGAATAATCAATCTACTGGATGTTATGTCAAGACTTACCCTGGAGGGAATGGTACAACATCTCAATCCTCTACAGGACCAAATATGTTGACATGAATGGCAAATTGAACACAGCGACGTAATTTTGTAATTACAAAATCCAAAGCTCCTAGAGTATACGTTGTTATAGGATTGGAGGCCATGACATTAAGGTTACGTTCAGGGACAATTTTAAACACTATTGAAGGGAGTATTACATCTTTCCTCTACGTTTATGAAGCCAGGATGGACAGTGCAACCAATCATCAAAAGGTTAAGCATATTTTATATTGTTTAACTCATATGGCTCAAGAGGTTATTGTGCCTCATATGAAAGACCTCCATACGTGGAGAAAAGTTAAAGAGGCGCTTATCAAGGAATTCAGATCAAAGCAGAGCCTAATTATGAAGAAACAGGCCTTCATGAGAATTGCGCTATATCAGAATAAAACCCTTGTCAAATTTTCTAATCACTATTATATTGAGGTTTAAACAATGTTGACCTTGAAGATGCTTACTTTAGCAATGCCATAAACGCCATTGTTTCTGATTTACATTATAACCCTGACTTAGCCATACATGTCACTTATTTCAAATGAATCTTCAATTCCCTTTTGGATATCAAAAATGACCTACTCATTGTAGTTGATGTACACAAACCAGAGACCTTCTGAAAGTCCTCCATGAAACACAGAGTGTAAACAGTGGAAGAAGCGAAACATAATAAGGAGGAGAAGCCAAGATGGAACTACTGCAAGAAGAACAATCATACTGAAGATATGTGTTTTAAGAAGAATCCTGCGTTTACCTAGAAGGGAAAAGGAAGGTCAGCTTAGGGTCAGATACCTCTAAAGCTGACTGACCCCTTTACCTGAAAGCAAAACATTGCTGATTGCTCACCTTGCATGCATCGATAATGAACCTGTTGACAATTCTGAAGAGGGTCACGAGGATACAGACCATTACATTTTAGGTTCTCCCAATGAGCTCGCCATTCTGGAACATTTGAATGCTGAAAATATTGGCGACACTCAGGTTCCTAAAGGCATTAATCTTAGTCAGGGTATAGGGTGTCCCAGGATAATTGATACAGCCAGCGATGATGATCAGTACCTTTCCCTGTTGATATGATTCACCTTGAGCGTTCACAGGCAACTGGATATCAAGAAGAAGTATCCTGAGACTGCTTAAAGAGCTCAATGAAACAACCACCTAAAGAGGGTGTTAGCCCTTCCACTGATTTTGGAGGAACCATTACCAAGATGAAAGTGATAAATTAGAAGGTTTGAGTCATGCCTATCTATTTATGGGAACACCCATCGATGTTTCATCCTGACTAATCAAGAGGATTAAGATCGCCCCAGAGATTGAATACACTAAAGTTTATAACACCGCCAGTCCAAGTAACATCAAGGCAATAGGAGCATACTCATCTCTGCCAATCTAAGTTGGTAAGTTAGTTTTCTCAGCTCCTGAAGTTGCCCTAGACAACAGTCAATATAATATAATCATCAGGATGCAGTTTATTATCGAATACAAAGGAATTATCAATATGAAAGAAGGATACATGTTACTCCTTAACTAGGAAGTTCTCCATGTACTTGATGATAAAGACTACAACAAGATGGATTTCTTTTTGCCTGGTCGAGTACCCTGTTTCCACTTACCTTTACAATATTCTACATATGTAAGAAACATGCAAAAAGCTATCTGACTCAGTAGATGAAGCAGAGGTCATATCATTTTGTGGTATTAAGAAGGTAAAAATAAAAACAAGGAGAACAAAGAGTGGTTTTCACCAACATAAACCTGAGTATACCCCAAAACTACTTACTATATATCATAAGCGTCAATGGAGTAAGTATGTTTGAGCCAAGAGTTTTGCCAGGAATCCTCAATCCAGCTTATCAGTGGCCTATTGAGCTATTACTTGGGAACTTAACCAACAAATATATTTATTCTTGAAGCATCAAGAGATTAGGAGAGTCAATTGCATCCCGTTATAAAAATAACAAGGTATCTTATTAAATTCACCTTGATTTTGGCCTACCCACTGATAGTTTTAATCTGTGCTATCACTCAAGTCCAAATATCTGATAAACTAAATCAGGAGGAACTTGAGAAAGTGCATCAATTACTTGAAGACTCTCAAGATTTTTTTTCGTCAGATTTTGACTATGGTCACATAAAAGACTTGACACATAGTATTGATAATGAAAATTCAACCCCTATATGATCAAAGCCATATATGAAATCAAAGGTAGAGGAGCAATACATGAAGAATGAACTCAACTTATTGAATGCTGGCTTACTTGTGCTCACCCAGAGTCCATGGTCATCCTCGCTGTTACTCATAGAGAAGAAGAGCGGAGGTCACAGGATAGTGATGGATTACCAGAAGCTAAATGGCTTCACTAAGAAGGACAACTATCCAAATTCACAAATTGACAATGCTCAGGCCAACTCTCCAGCTCAATCTTTTCTCCGCAATAGACCTCGCCAGCAGTTATTGGCAGAGGGATCATTCGCCAAAAGATCAAGAAAAATACACATTGATTAGCACTGAAGGATTACTTTAACCTACCAGGTTCTCTCATAGATTATGTAACGTTTCCATTTTGTTCCAACGGGTGATGGATCACATCATGAAAGATCTTGAACTCAGCTGTGTGATTGTACACCTAAATGACCTAACGGTGTTTTCAAAAACCTTTACTGATTATCTAGACCACCTCAAGTCAGTTTTCCAACAACTGAGAGAAACTCACATAATATACCCTGAGTTTTGCCTTCTATTAAAGACTGGAATCTTTAGGACATGTCATATTGTGGGAAGGGATTCAACCCTTGTACAATTCATGTTGAAACAATCTCCAAGATGCTTGAGCTGAAGAGCCTTCAAGACATTCAAATATTCTTAGGAATGATGGGATATTACCACCAATAGTTCCCTAATTTCTCTCAACTTGATGAACCTCTTGTCTGACTGCTTGCCAAAAGCACCTCTTTCATATGAGGAGTAGAGCAACGAACTGCATTCAAGTCAATGAAGAGTTTGCTGAAGAGACAACTGATCTTATGACATCTGAACTATTGGGAGTCATGTAACCGGTTTGCTAATTCCTTTTAGCTAGCTGTAAGCGTCATTCTTTCTCAACTAGATGAGAATAGCATTGACCACCTGATGTTTTATTATAGCAAAACGCTTTCCAAAACTTAGCAAAATTATAGCGTGATGGAGAAAGAGTGCTTAGCTGTTCTGGCGTTTATTAATCTCTGGCCCTTACTGTATGGTATGAACTAGACAGTTGTGACAGACCTCGCCTCTTTAAAGTGGCTGAAAAACATGAAAGATCTGACAGGAAGAATAGCATGCTAATCTCTCAAGATTCAGCACTCTGACATGAATATTGTCTACTAAGCTGGAATGAAGCACATGAACGTATATGGACTAACTTGACTGCCCCTAATAGTTATATAATAGCAAACCTAAGAGAATAAATGGCTTACTTGATAAGCCAGACCCTTAGAGGGTGAAGATGAAACAGTTCAGAAGATGCTAAAATGTCATGTTTAAGATATGAAAGTTCTAAAACTTTTCTCTCTCGTTGCAATCACTTTTGCAACCCATTCAATTCAAGTCTGAATCTAGTTTGATAATCTCATAGAGGAGATTAGTCTGCGCCCAAGCCAGGGAGCAGTTGGGTAAGTAAGGTAAGAGGAGCAGGTGGGAGGCCCACGGCCTCATATGTTCAAAAACGCTCCAGAGAAACTGGCAGAATAGAAAAAAAAATTAAAAAACCGGCGGTCACTATTTCCCCGGAAATCCTCACTTGGCAAGCACGATGCAACCAGTACATCAATACGCCACACTCCCAGCCACTTTCGTCAGTGGAATATGGAGTCCAAGTGTTTCTGGACATCCAACAAACAGCTTTATGGGAAAAGTTTGTGGGGATGTGCACACTTTTTTCCTGACCGTGGTGTACGTCACACCTCAATTCATGTCATGCAGTTGGCTGGACCTAGGTTTCAAAAACAAAGAGGCAGCAGATGAGGCTGCTGCAGTGCGCGTAGTGATCAACCTCCCCGAAGGGCAACAGGTCATCAAAACAAAATGCACTAGATGGACAAAATCAAACCAAAATTTCCTCATGTTTGACTTTTTGCCTACTATGGTAAAACGTAACATTTTGGAGCAACACCTGAAAGATGGTCTCGCCATCTACAGCGAAATACAATATTTCAAAATGCAACGCTTTATGCTGATGCCACACCTGTGCACCGGCAAAGCCATTACAGTTCTGACCCCAACTGAGGAGATCGTGAAGGACCTAACCCAGATCCCGCACTCCATTTTTATTAATATTGAAGGGCATACCACCCACCCTTTCTGGGTGACCGTGGACAGCGCACCCCCTATCTGCACCCACTGTGACGCGTTCAGCCATAAGGCACATGCATGCCCCACCAACGAGGGCGTCACATTCCAAGAGCACCCCTCAGCAGCCATGGCCAGCGGAGAGGCGCACTACAAACCAACTGTAAGCATAAAAGAGGCTTTCCCATGGGGAGCACAAGGTTGCTACCTACTGGTAAAGCCTACTTCCCCGCAAGAGTGGAAGAAGGCCAAGCAGGCCCGCAGGGCCGCGGCCAAGGAAGCGGCCAAAGTCACCACCGCTATCCCACACTCCCAATGCTAGGAGGACATTGAAACCTTTATGGCGGAATCAAATCAGGAATCCATCAACCAATCAGATTGGGAAGCCCATTCCAATTGGGCCACTCAATCTGAGGATCCGATGGGGGACTCAATCTCACCCAATTGTTGCACCCAAGCTCCAGTTGAAACTGAATTGGGGCCCATCCCAACTGAAAAAAAATTTTTGAACTGCTCAACGGTGCACCAAACTCATCTGCACCGCAAAAAATTTGTCTGACATCGGGGAAACAAAAAGCAAAGGCAAAAGCCAACGCGAACCTTTCTGCTAAAATTAACAAAACCACTGATAGTGTTGCTGTAAACACCCGTGCTGCCATGAAGGCCTGTGGGGATCTAGAGGAGGCTAGTGGGCCCAGGTGCCCACCCCTCGCACCTAAGGTGCAATGAGGGAAACCTTCACTTTAGGGATGTTGAATATCGCCGGACTCAAGGCCTTGCCATCCCAGGCTAGGAAACTGTGTTTTTTACAACAAAATTTACCCGTGGATATCCTGGCCATCCAGGAGTCCCACTGTCCACGAGGTTCTGAGGAGGCTTGGAAAACAATGCTCCTCCCATCCCTATCTTTTTGGTCAGAGCACTGTGGGGTGCTAATTTGGAAAAATAATTTTTTCATATTTTTATCATCAGAAACCTTCCTCAATGGCCAAGTCCTCATTGTCACTTTCTTGTGGGCTGACATGGTACACGCTATCATCAACATCTATGCCCCAAATGGTTCACGAGAGCGTCAGGAATTTTTCTCATTAGTCAAATCCCTCCCACTACCCTCAGACCCTTTTGTAGTCGGTGACATGATTGTTGGCTAAATACTCCAACGGACCAGTGGCCTTCCTCCTCCCATGCCCCCCAGGGCCACGTTGAACTTCGCGTTCTAAAGGCCACCCTTGGGCTAATGGATGTGCTGCTGCGGCAAGCCCCACTGATCAAGAACATGATGCACCCCCACGTCCACAACAGGCAATTAAGGTCCATGTCCCGCATTGACCTTACCCTTACGCCAGCAAAATTTCAACCCCACATATCCCACTTTAAAACAACAAAAATGGAATTCTCCAACCATCAACCGGTCTTAATAACCTACCACCTACCTGTCACAGCTGCTAAGGCCCCACATTGGTGAAAAATCTTCCCCCCCGAGCTCGCGTCACCAGGATTTTCCACGTGGGTGGAATCAGCAACTTTGGTAAAAAAGTTTGTTGCACCATTTTGCGTGGACCCCATTTTCACATGGGCAACTTTCAAAGAAGCTACCATCCGCCACTCTCGCCACTTCTCTTCCAGATGCTCACGTGCCACATCAGCTGTCATTTCACGCTCTCTGGCAGAGTTGGCACACCTGGAGTCCAACATCCCAGCTACAGGATACAGCTCTTCATGGGGCCAGAAGTGGGCGGAGGCAGCCACCCACCTCAACGCGCTCAAAAGGCAACACAAACACCAGGTTTGTGTTCATTACAGGTCCAAACGCATCACAAAAGGCAACAAGTGCACCGCATATTTTTTAAAAAAAATTTGCACCACACCAGAGTGTGGCCTGCACACAGGTGTGAAGATCAGATGATTCCATTGTGGATATGCCAGCCAAAGTGGCAATCAAAACACAAAAGTATTACTCCGAGTTGTACCAATATGATCCAATTCAGCTGGCCAAAGTGGCAGAATTTCTTGACTGAGCCCACATTCGCACCATTTTCTGATACCCAGAAATAATGAATTTGATTACACCAAACGAATTATGGACAGCCATTCGCGGTGCACCAAGCCAAAAATGCCCAGGCCCAAATGGCATTCCATATGAATTCTACAAAAAGTACTTCAAATATATATCCCCACTACTGCTGGCCTCAATTAACCAGAGCCTTTTGGAAACGCGCCACCTGCCAGGAGGACAAGAGGCCTTCACCGTCACACTCTTCAAGAAAGGGGACAAGCTAGACTTAGCCAACTGGCGCCCCATTTCTTTAACTAACATGGATAAAAAATTTAAACAAAAATCATGGCTAACTATTTAGGGATTGTAGCATCTGCCATCATCTCCCCAGAACAATTTGGTTTCATATCCAGAAGGTCGATTTGGGACAACGTGCACTCTGTGGCCAACGCGTGCCAGTCCAAAGCCTCTGGGACACTTGCACTGTTGGACCAACAGAAGGCCTATGATAGAGTAAACTGGGAATACCTCAGGGCCTGCCTCCATCAATTCCGCTTACCCCCTCGCTTCATCAACTGGGTGATGCTGCTCACGGAATCTGCAACAATGGCAGTATGTGGCCCTGGCTTCCTAATGGAAGTAGTCCGCCCTCAAAGGGGCTTGCGACAAGGGGACCCCCTTAGCCCACTCTTATAAAACTTCAGCCTTGACCCACTACTTCGAAAAGCGAATGCCCAACTCACCAGGATCCATGTGCCAGGCCAAGCCCCAGTCAAGATGATGGCATTTGCAGATGACTGCGTGGTTGGGGTGTCTAATAATAAAGATGCACGCGCACTTGAAGCTCTCATCCAGGAGTATTCCCAGGTAAGTAACGCTGCACTGAACGCCTCCAAACCAAAATCATCCTCCTTGGTCGGTATCATAACTGCTGGGCCCCTGCAACCAGCGCCCAGCCCAGCTCATCTGCTCACACACGCGCTCGCCCTCCCAGCTCACCCCACACTGCCCCACTGGTGCTCCCCTTTGTGCCACGCCCTACCATAGGGCCAGTCCGCCATCTGGGCATGTGGGTGGAGGCAGACAGATATGAATCAGCAGTAATGGAGAGTCATAATCTAGACAACATGACAAAGCGCATTACCTCCCTCAGAGCCTACCCTACTTCCCTTACTGGCAGGGTCGTTTTGGCCAACTCTATGCTCCTCTCCAAAGTCTGTTTTGGAGCCCACGCCATCCCCTTCTCCCCAAGCTTCTTCAAATCCTTGCATGCCCTGCTGCAAGGATGGCTATGGTCAGGTCGCCCTCCACCAGTACGGTTAGAGGTCATGTTTGGCCCTCATCAGCATGCTGGCATGGGCCTGCTTGACTTCAGAGCCCATGCGGCCAAGATCTTGGGTACCTGGATTGTGGCCGTCAACGCCCCTACACTCCCCTCCCAACACTGGTCCCGCGTGGCCTGCTCCAACTTCTCCCGCGCCTTGGGCCTCAACAATCCATCGAACTTCCACTCCCTGATGAAATACCTGGCTTCACACCCATCGGCCACAGGTCCTCACGGCACTAAATCCCACTACAAACAAATCCTCATCTCCATGTGGAGCGCTGAGTGGAGAATTTGTATAAGCGGACACACAGCCCAGAGAGGCCGCCCCTCTCCTCAGTTCACACAAGAGTATAGGGGCTACCCATCCATGATGGCGTGATCCCCACACGGCCCCATGTCCTATCCAGGGTGGACTACCTGGACATGATGGACATCCCTTACTCCATTGAGACCCAAAAAACTATCTGGAAATACACACACCATCATATGTTGCAGCCTCAAATCCGTTCCCATGTGTGGTGCTGCCTGAGGCGGGTGTACCATACAGCTGAGCGCTTTAACGCTTTACACTCATCCTTCGTCGTGTGTGGCCAGTATGGAACGCTGTTCCACCGCCTGGAGAAGTGCCCTACCTCTGAAGCGATATGGCGTGAGGTGCAACGTCTGCTTTGCCAGGATCAAACACATCCCTTCAGCCTGTCAAGAGATATGTTTGCTTTAGCAATGGCCTCCCCCCTTCCACCCTTCCTCCGGGCTCTGGTGGTTGCAATCTCCATGTGGACTATCCACACGATTGTCTTGGATGCCATCGCAGGCTCCACCCCCACCCTTTCAGAAGCAGTCTACAGATTCCAGTCTCACTTGGTGGACCACTTTCAAGTGTGGATGTTTGGATACCTCCCACCACGCCGCTGACAGCTGGTCTCCTCATGGTTCCCAGTTTGGTTCATCAAATCAGACCCCTTCCTTCACACATGTTCAATTGTGGCTACGGCCCCTTCACACGTTCCCTCCCCCTCCCCATAAGTGGCGTTCCCGCTGGCAACAAGAGATAGCATCGCTTCTCTGGAGTGCCTTCCCTGTTACTACATTTTGTCTCTTTTGGGTCAAATTTGGAAGTGTCCATCCCATGGTTGGCCTTCCCCACAATAAATTTAAACTTAAATTTAAAAAATATGAAAGTTCTCTCTAAATTACTTTACAAAAATGTTGGAATTTGCTGGCTACCTTACTTGAAACCCTTTGAATGGATACCAGTTAATGGAAGCCCACTATACCTTAGGACGTGGAGTAAAAAAAGAACAAATAAATGGATCAAATATTGCTACTCTTGGGAAGGAATACTGGATTCTGTAGTGGAAGTCTTATACGCTTGCATAACTTGTATAAAGCAGATGCTGCATAAGACTAAGCACAAGTATCATCCTTGACCCGTCAGCAGCCATTTTATACCATCAGTTTATATGTCATATCTCCATTACCTGAATCAACAGGAGGGAATCGATACATCTTTGTATGATTGATCATTTCACAAAGTGGGTCAAAGAAATCACCATTTCCACACTGACCACCAAAGTATTGCTAACTTTTTATAGCTAATATTTATTATAAAAACCGCTTGTAGGGCTGCTATGTGATATTGTAAAGAACTTTACGTTAAGAGTTGTGATGATCTTAGCTACAAGCATGGGAACTCAAAAACTATTCTCAGCGCCCTACAACCCATCAATCAACAGAAATGTAGAAGTGCAAATGGCACGCTAATCTTAATATTACGCCATATGCCCATCACCAATCCATTACAATGGGATCATTATCTCCTAAGTGCGTTGATGGCTTACTGAATAAGTTTCCATTGAATTGTCAAAAATGTCTCCTTTCAAGGCCTTATACAGAAGAGAACTTTGAACCCCAGCTTTCTTCATCTAGTGAATTTACCCGTGAATATATTGAAGAGCCTGAGAAAGCGCTAGGATGATTAGCCCAGAGTATTATACAAATTCAGTCAGAGGCGTTGAAAAATCTAGCTAAGATGGTTACAAGAGTAGATTGTGTAGTGAATGCATCCTGCTAACCTTTACACGTTTGAGATTTTGGACTTAGTTCTATATTATCGCAATCAAATAGTACACTGAGGAGGAAAATTAAATTACATTTGGGATGGGACATATGCTATTACTTACAAACGTGGGGACAAATAATCAATCAGGTCCTTAGAAATTGAGTAATTATCACTTGCATACATAGCTGATTAATGCATCGGTATTCCCTTGCCTATATTCTTGAGAGAGGTGATGTTTAATTTCAGTATATTGGACATGCTGAAAAGAATACTAACCATTTGGCTCCCTCAACTTCAATTGACACCTAGAACTAAGAAGTGGGTTAAAGGAATTACCTTAATAAGTTACTAAATAAATTGATAGCTGGAATAGCTCAAATTGACTCTAGGAAAATTCTGATGGACCAATTTAATCCTAAGATACTCCAGAGATGAAACTCTGCCAATTGAAGCTAAAATATCATCAGAAATTCAGATGACAACTACTCAATGTGGCACTTGGGGAAGTAAATCAAGACAAACCCAAAAAGTTTAAGAATCACAAATCTGTCAAATGATCAACCTAAGTGACCCCCAGTCTCATCTGACTTGAGTATTTGACTACAGTTTTGCTCAATCAAAAATATGATACAAATACATTATACCTTCCAGAATGCATCTCCTGACCAAGAGCCTCCCTTACAAATACCTTACAATTGATTTTATTTTGCTTTTCGTTTTTGAGGTTATATTGTAAAATGCGACAAATAAAAACCCCTATTCTATAATATAATAAGGTTACGTCGTTAATTCTAAATCTCTTTTTGATACTTTAGTTCAATAAGTCCATTGTATTGTAAAAGCCATAGGATGGATACTCTAGCTGATGGGACATAAGTTGTGACTTGGCACCCTTTAAATAAAAAATATACTTTTCATGTGACTTAGTCATCTTTAAGTATGGACTGCTGAGCTTCTTGAGATTAGCACCATTGAGCTTAAAATGGAAGCCCTACACCCAGATCTCTCTTCGCTGCTGCCTGTCTGACAAGAACAGCTATATTCTAATACTTAGACTGAATAGGAGTAATATTTCTCTCTGCCTTTTCTTCCCAGTGTTCCACAGTGAGGTTAAATTTAGGTATAAAACTCTCTCTGAGAATGCCACCCAATTTAATTTTCTAATGTTACTGTTTATATATTTTTTGTGTTCCCCTCTCATATACCTCAAAAAAAATGAGCATAGAGCCAGTTAGAAGTAACTTAAGCTCTGGTATGGATTAAGGTTTCTGGTACCTTCATTAGTAGGATGCTTAAGCCAACTTGTTGGTCTGTAAATTAATTGGTAATTGTTATCAAGGGTGACTTATCAATAGCAAATTACCACTATATAAAACAATAACTAAGATACATAGTTGAAGATGGCTGCTCTATAAGATAATGCTTGAAATGATTGGTTTGAAGTTAGTCAACCTATAAAATGATGCCCAAGATGTTTGATTTGAGGTTGGTTCTAAACTTTATCTTTAAAAACTGGAAAGATGGTGGGTCAAGTCAAAAACTTAGTCTTAATTTTGACTTGATATATGTCCTATGGCTGGGGATTCACTAAACCAATGTACAATCATCAGCTAAAGTATGATGATTATATGTTATAACATGGTGATCATAATACTATTATAGGTGTAATTCTGGGGTTCCAAACTTTCTTTGAACAAAATGTTGTGATGTCATTTTTGTAAAATTTATTTTTTGGACTTAGACTTCTGATTGGTAAAATCCACAAATGCACCCTCTTAATTGGTCAATAGCTTAAATGGTTTTACTTAACAGTTAGTGGTCATTTGGTTAAATGAATGGCTTAATGGCTTTACATAAGTGGCTTCAAATTTGAATAAGTTTGAGACCATGGGATCTGACTTGTTGTTTTGTAATTTTCCAAACTCAGCATTATATTTTTGTGTTATGGTGAAATATTCAGGTGCATGTATATAGTACCCATAATGTAGTTATTGACTAAACTAGTGTTTAACAATGGATACCAGTAACAAAAAAGGCTTTAGATAAAGAAACATAAAAATACCTACTAAGCAAATGGTTTTTTGATAAAAAGGTTTAAGAAGAAACAACAAACTGCTGGTGTTCCTAATGAACTTTCAGTATCATTGACTTTATAACAAAATAAATGAAAGCAAAATGACTTGAATGATAAATTAAATTAGCACTCAATAAATATAGCCTTTATGTTTACAATGACTAGCAGTAAAAAGTTGTTGCATTCTAAACCATGAAATTGACAGTTATAAAAATAAATTAATTTTAAACTGTGATAAAAATCTAAAGAGCATAATAAATGCTTTATGGCTAAATGTTGTCTGAAACTCTCTGTGACATTTTATTTAACTCTATTCTGTAATGTTATTATTGACTTTATTCATCTAGATTCTAAAAGAAGGATGGCTGGCATAGTTGATTACTTAAATGATTTGTTGGTGTTTCATATGAGACCATGACTGGTGTACTAAGTCATTCCTCAACCAGTGTAATGAGTAAAATTAACCCCAAGCCTGCGGAAGTACAGGTGACCAGCTCACTGCAGATGGAGGCAATCAATGCCCTTTTATAAATGAGGGAGAGAAAAAAACTTTCTATCAAATTCAGGATGATGTCATGTTAAATATCTTTTGCCCTGAGGAGTCAGAAGAGATTTTATATGAAGAACAGCCAAGTAACCCTGCTTTGCTTGGGTTTGTAATTTTTCAGATGATTTTAATCAAATTTTTTTAGCATTTATATTGGTAGAAAGCCATAAGTAAGTTCTAAACCATTAGATTTTTTTTAGTACTAGATGGTCCCAACCCAAGTTCTAAACCATTAGACCTAATAAATTATTCAACTACCAAACACCTGACCTAATTGAATTAAATCTATTGAATTAGAAAATTTATCAAACGTTTAGCCAAAATCAATTGAACTATCAATGTTAACCAATTACTATCAACCACTCACCCAAGCCAAAATTGAATTATTAGATCAAACTTAACCATCACATGGTGGTTAGCCAAAAAAATCCTCTCTCTCACAAATATCACTTTTTATAGCAAAAAGTGAATTGAACAAGAACTGAGAGAGCAACCAACTGCCAGAACGCACTGCAATTATATAGAGCAGTGAACAAAGGCCAACCACCCAAGCGTAGGGAAGTCTATCCACCCATCTGTGCACAGCACATAGAAATGGACGACTTGCCTGCGCTGATATTAATTTTAATGATAAGAATACAAAGGACGCTACAATGGATGTACCATCTGATGATCTTCCTGCTGGCCCATGCCCTGACTATACTAGAAATGGGGAAGGGCAATCTACCATGTGCACGTCAAGTAAAAATATGGTGACACAAATGACAAAAATGCGTGAATGCGTCAATGGGTCATGGAGCCTAACAACTAGCACGGATGATGGGGTCAACTCCCTAGGATTGATGACTGCCAACACCCAGACGACAAGAGCAACCTTCTGGGAGCAAGGCCCAATGCCAACAACGGTGGAGTCAGGAATATTCCCCATTGAACCTCAATCAGCAGGGGGACTGGGGCCTCACAGGGCGAGAAAATTATTGCCAATAAAACAAAAAACCCAGATGAAGTATTGGTAGGATCTGAAACTGACTCAAATTTGAAAAACAAAAATTGGCAGTTCAAACCAACAGAGCCAAGCAATAAAAAGTTTTCTTCCATCATGGAGAAACTTACTAAATCTTCTCAGGGTATTCAAATGAAGAACAAGTCAGTCTCCAATTCCAAAAAAGCCCAGTCAGGGGGGAGAATGGTCCCCGACCAAAATCAATTTGGCAACATGAGTAATTCATTATGTGGGATGCCCAATACACTATTGGGCACAATCTCCAATGAAGGCATGCTGACAGGGAGCCCTAGATTAACAATGCATCAATGGCTGATCCCAAATAGCCAATTGCTGACCCAAGACAATCCATTGGGGACCAATAAAGGTGGGGGTGAAACTATATTGGGGACCAAATCTGAGGGATAGGACACCCAAGAGTGTTCAGCAAAAAAACTAAAAGTATTACCGGAAGGGGTGGAAACCCTGACAGCAGTCAAGGTGATGGCCAAGGCCCCAGTAAAATTTACACTGATCCAGTCAGATATGTTAGTGTGTTGAGGCGTGTCCACCCACAAGGTCAAACAATGGGAGGCCCTCCAGTTTCCGTACTCTATGGCAACTCAGTGGGTCTCTAAAGGTATCAAGCCAGCCATCGCAGCTATATGGCGTGACCATAATTTTTCTGCCGGAGCAGTCAAACGCTGGCTTGACACCCAAATCTCGATTGACATGGCGGTACAATTCAAGGTGTCCTGAGTTTGAACTGAAGACGCCCAGGAATGGATGAAAATCCCCATGGACTACAAGGTGATAGAGGCCGCAATCTGTGAAGATTTAAAACTGGCGGATGCAAAAGCCTAGATGGAGGCTAAAATTGACCTATTAAATGTGATGGAGTACAATAAGGCGGGAATTACAGCACAATACGCCCAAGCCATCAGGAGCTTGGGCCTCAACCTAAAAAATTTAGCCGGTATGCTAAATGATTCCTTGACACATCTACAGCCCTTGAATGAGCCTGACACTCCATTCCAGTGGACACATCACTGGAATGGTATAACATTACTTTCTCCCCAGAGGAGGCACTACTGTGGATCTTGGCTGGGTTCAAGGCAACCGAGGCCTTACACTAGTTGTAAACCCAAATTCCACCAGCCACCACATCAGACCTGATGAAAGCGGGCTGGACAAAGGAAAAGGCGGTGGAATGGGGATCCTTTCAGGATTGGTCGCTGGAAGAGGCCATCAACTGGTCTGACAATGGATTCACACTAATGAAGATGAAATACTGTTTCTTAGCGGGGGCCAGTATGGACCTAGTGCTCAAATGGGCAGAGCTGGGGGTGACTAAACTGATTCATGAAACTCTTGGAGGCCAACCATTCCCAATTGAAAAGTGGAAAATCTGGTGCGACGCTGCAACTCTCGCTGAGGCTGCAGACTGGGACGCAGTGGGTTTCACCCCCAATCAGCCCAACCGTGGATGGAACATGAGATCTCGCCACAGGCGGCAACAGCAATGAAAGGGGTCACAACCCCAACTTGGGCCAAGAATGGCTCAAAGCGGGGATCTGCATGAAACTATCCAGGATTGTAAGCAATCCTTCCAAGAACCAACGTTAGCAGCCCCATACGCTGCCAAATGCTTCACCCCTCAGAAGCGTTCCAATGGAGCAAAGTGGGTGTTCTGGCAGACATGACACGGGTAATTACAGATGGGGGTTGGAATAGTGTTACAGTAAGGGACTGGTGCCAGCATAGCTTGATTATGCTGGAGGTCCTCCAACAATACCTCCACCCAACGTGCAGCCCAGAATCTGCTCTCAAGTGGTACTGACTGTGGTTCTCACCATCGGAGGCCCTAGAGTGGCAGAGCCTAGAGATCAGAATGCAAATGGCTAGAAGTATCAACCGCTGTGGTATCAACATTTGCCAGATTGAAGCGTTCCTCAGACAGGATTCAGCCTCGACAAATTGGTAAGTTGGATTTTGAAGGGAAAGACCCCTGCTGAAGTACCCAAACCAAGCGTGAAAACCAAATCTTACAGCGCTGTGGCGGCACATACTGAAGACAACACCTGGAATGGAGAAGGGAGCCACATCAAATACATCTGTCAATTGATCAGCGGGGGCTTTACAGATTGCCATGCACCAAAATCATACCTAAAAGATGCTATCTGAATCCACCTGCAACTAGTGGAGGAGGAAGAATGGTCTGACCTGATATTGTCGATTTATCAGGAATTAGACGAAGTCCTAGCTGGAGGGGACTTTGATCATCACTGGGTACCTGAATGGGGCTATATAGATATAGTGATCCCAGGTGAGTTGGACTGCAAGAAGCTCCTCAAAATTGGCATCAAGTACAAATGGATTTATCTGCAAATGGAGCCGACCAGATATGCCAACCAAACTGCAAGGTGGGTAACCTTCCAGAACCTCCCCACCAATTGCAAACAGGAGTGGGTGCACGAAGCAATCTGGACTGGATTGTCATACTATGGGGAAGTATGAGAATTCTGGAAAGCTGGTGGTGATTACATCGCAAAGTGCCCCACCCTTGGACAGTGGAAGCGCTGTACAAACTGGCACCCTGGATGAAACCAAACAAAATTGCTCTACCCAGATTCATCTGCCTGCTCAGCCTCAATAGGGTAGTATATGTCAAACAGGAGGATACCAAACAAGTGTGCCAGTTCTGCTATCAGACCGGCCACGCAATGGTTCAATGCCACCATCATAAAGGTAAAACTGCATGGTAATATGAATATGACCCTGTCGGGGGAATCACCAAGGTGGGTACCAAGACTTTCCTCCACCCAAAAGCCAGAGAATGGATCCCATGCAACTTAATGGAGGTAGCGGATATAAAACGCCAGCGACAAGGATTAGACCTTGCACACAGAGAAGCATGGGAATGGGAAAAGGCAAAATGACCCAAAGTGGATGACAAACCACTTATAAATCCAAACCCTGAATCTTATGCAATGGATGAGGGAACCGTCCCAGGACCAACAGAGAAACGTCCAACTCAAGCGGATTAGATGGTCCAGGAGGAGGAAAGATGGCAGAAGGTGAACCCAAAGAGTCTCCCAAGCAAGGGCGGATGCAGGATACCAGCAAGTCAAAATTGAAGCCCAACAAGATGAAAGGGAATACAAAAACAAATCAGAAGTCATTGGCAAATAAACCCAAGGCGACCAGTGAAAAATTAGCAGGAGCGATGAAATTGACAAAATTGGCTGGGCAATCACCAACTAAAAAAATTGAGTTCTGCCGATAAATTAAACAAAGGGGTGCAAATCCAGCTGATGAACGAGGGAGAATCTGCCAGTCCGCCAGAAGGGAACAAGGGGCACGTGGACCCAATCATAAAACCATCCCCATTAACCATTGACAGGGAGATGGGGATGGCGACCGAATTCCCAGTGCACAGGATGCCCAGGAATATAATCCAAGTCCCAAACAACTGACCCCAAAAACCAAATATTGCACCCCGCCAACCATTGACACCATCACCATTGACCAACCAGACCTCTGCATGTGACTTGATCCACAACCCAGACAATGCTAAACCTCATACCCGTGGGTCAGGCAGCCAGAAATGAGGATAGCAACTACAAATGCTTGGGGATGGTGAGCATACAAACAAGGAGGAGGAAAATGCACCACTCAAAAACTAACAATAATATTGACCTAATTTTTTTAGAAACACAAGCTGGTAACCAAAAGGAAATGGTGCTGAGCTCGAACTGCGACGCAAAAACCACCCATGGTCTCGCCAGATAGGCTACCAAACCCATTGGATGGACCACGTGGCAATAGTCGCAATGGACAAGAAAATAGACCTGGAATTCGTGGAAGAAACTCACGCCAGTAGGATCTTGATAGCGACAGCTACAAACAGAGACACTGGCAGGTGCATACAAGTGGTAGCAGTCTACGCCCCACCAAAGCTCCACAAAAACCATATTTTTTGGGAATTCTTAGTAGAAGTGCCATCTGAAGTGATGACCATAATATCAGGCGACCTGAACTGTTGGATGAATGCGAGCTGTGATACATACCTGACAAGAGCACGTCCCAACAGTAAAGCCAATGAGATGCTCAATTACCTAGTCAAATCGGGGATGTGCCTAATTATTGATGAAGAGGACAATGACCCAATGACGCCGCCAGATCCCCACTGTCAGGATCACATTTAGACTACATCCTCGTATCATCAGACCTAAAGCTGATGACGTCCAACAGCAAGGTTAGCATAAATGCCAAAAGTGACCACATGATCATCCAGGTGGAGATCAACTTTGATGAACCTCCGAGGAACCACAAGTGACAACTGGCACCAGCCACACTGAGGAACGGGGATTGGCGCCAAATGGTTGACGCGGGACTGGATCAACTAGTAGTGCATCTGGATAATCGCCCGGAGTTGGACCCGCTAGATGATGGACCTGGATGAAAGCAAAGATGAAACATGATAGTATGAAGTTCAAAAAAGTGACCTCCTACAAGCAAACAGCCGCCGTGAAGCAACTGAAGTCTAAATTAGAAAGGCTGAGGCTCACCCACCGGGACAGCGAAGACTGGTGGAGCAAGTACTGAACAACACACAAAAAGTATTGGGCCATAATGATGAAGCAAGACTCAGAGAGATGGACCAATGCAACTTACTGATATCAGATCCTAGCGGGGATGATGACCAAAGAGGGCCTGAAACACCTCAAGGAAATCTGAACTAAGGCTAGGGTATGGGAAGTGGAGACAGCTGATGGGGAAGTATCAACAGACCCTGAAATGATCAAGCGTGAGGTTGAGCTTTTTTATTCAATCTCTTCTGATAAAGAGAAACAAGTGAATCAGTGACAAAAACCTTTATTGACCTGGCCAAGCTGGCACTGGGTGGCTGTACGCTGGAAGACATCGCCAAGATATCTGCCAAAATCTCTATTGATGAAGTTAAGAGGGCGCTAAAGGAGTCACCAAGAATTAAAGCACCAGTCCCCAACAATATGTGTGCAGAAATATACAGCATATTCTGAAACCGCATTGCGCCAGAGCACAAAGCCCTCTTTAACCACTGTTTGAACAAAGACAAACAAATTCCGGGAGGCCATGAGACCCAAATTGTACTTCTGTACAAAAAAGGCCTCAGACGCCAACTTTGGAACTGGCGCCTTATTGCACTATCAAACGCCGATTACAAACTGCTCACGCGCATACTATTAATTGACTGATGGCAACAGCACCACACACGCTCCATAGTGCCCAGCATGGCTTCATCAAAGGCCATAGTATATGGGACAGCATTGGTTCAGTCCAGAGCATACTCCAGGATATGAGGGGCATTGAACAAGGATACCTTATGTTCCTCAACATGGAAAAGGCATATGACCAAGTAGCGTGGTCATTCCTACATGAGGCACTGAAGGTGGTTGGTATCCCTGACATGTTTCAAGCATGGATAATGATGCTGTACTCAGGCCTGGTAACAAAGGTTATTGTCGCAGATGGCGCAACCAACGAAATCCCTGTCAGGCAAGGTCTCCACCAAGGAGACCCTATGTCACTGATACTTTTCAACTTTGCAGCCAACATTCTACTGGCAGCAGCAGATGCAAAGCTCCAGGGTTTAGTCCACCCTAACCAAATGCCACTGAAGATGTTAGCATTTGCTGACGATACAGTGGTAGGAATAAGCTCCTTGACTGACCTCCAGGGCGCCGAGGAATTATTAAACCTCTATCAGCTAGCATCAAACGCAAAAATAAATTTGGCAAAAACCTCAGTGATGAGGGTCTGCAACCTGAGCTTCAGCCCGCCAACTGACACAACGCCGATTATGAGCTTCCAGGCAGTCTGATACCTTGGGATACTCTTCAATGAAAAGGGACCAGCGGTACTGGAGACTGAACAAGAAGTATTGTCAAGCTTATCGATCCAATGGCATGCTGGACTAGCGCCAGACTATGCCTCAAGGAGAAAGTGCAGGCAATAAACATCTTCATCTTCTCAAAGTTGTGGTATGTTGCTCACGTGCTGCCAATGAGCCCAAACTTAGAGAAGAAAATCAGGTCAATGCTCCAAACTTTCCTGTGGTTCAAGGTGAAGGTGGCACCAATACCACTGGAAGCCCTGTTGAAACCAAAGAACGAAGGAGGCATGGGCCTCCTGAACTTCGAATCTCACACCCAGCGCATATGGGGGAAGTCATTTCTGAAGCTAACACAGATGCACATGCGCTGCCCGACTCTTGCATGGGGCATGAACTGGGCAAGAGCCCAAGGCCTCCAAGAGCCAGTCTCCCCCTGATTGATATGTGAATGGATGGCGAACCACCCGCAGATAACCTCCCAAAAAGGTGCCCCACACTACTGGCAACTCTGCAATCAGGCCGTGTGCCAGGGTGGGTGGTCATTTGAGCAATTAGCTGAGAGGCTGACCAAATTCAGAGGGACATTGAAGAACATACTTCTGCAATGATTTCTGCAACAAGCTGGGAGGAGTGTAACCAAATTGCTGACAATTATGCAACCAAGTTGATCAGAATATGGTATAAATTGATGCTGATAGAATATGGGGATCCGCTTCTGAAACTGGGGCGCAATCCACCCACCCGGCCATGAATCCTAAATAACTGGACTACCAAAGGCCATGACACCAACTACCAAACAAAGGAGTTGATTTTGGGCCTATACTCCCGCTTGGTAATGGCCAAACAGCGTTCAGTAACCTGGCGGATCCTAAATTGGGCATTCAAATTGGTCAATCACAGTGGGCTGGACTATCAGCACAAAGAATGCCCCATATGCGCTGAACCAGAAGCAGACATAGCACACCATTATTATGAATGCGTCATGTTCAAAAAATACTGGTCCATGATGCATTACATCCTATCAGGTGAACATTCAACACCGGGTATACATCCATTGCAGGACCTGTTCTTTACAAAAACCCTGAGAACAGCTCCAATCCAACCACAAGCCTTCATTTACCATTATTGTGTATGGGAAATAACTGAGCGCTCATCGCCAAGGTTTTGAGCAATGAGCGCCCCCATCACAGAGGTTTGGTGTTGAAGACCATTTGGATTATCTCCAATCAGCTCCGCCAGATCTCAAAATTCTTGTGCATAATCCCCGGGTGTTATAAGGCCACACATTTGGCTTTCCCAGCCAGATTGCTCATTGCACGTGATGAAGCTACTAATCAACTGATATTTAAATGTCCTGTAAGCCCGCCAATGCTAGAACTGTGGCTAGTGATGGCGATTGCCAATCAGCAATGGTCAGAGGTGCTAGAACTCTAGTGGCTTAAAACCCCAGTCCTTTTTACCCTTGGCCAAATCGCTTGTATTCCACCTTCCCCTCTTACTTTCCCTTAAAATTCTATTTTAATAAAGTATGGAGTTTCAATAAAAAAAGAGAAACAGGGTGGTTAGCCATGCGGGTAAAACTGCTTCTGCCCCTAGTGCAGGTTTTGAGTTTGAAACCTGTAGTGGCTAGAAAACATTCTCAGTGTGGTATATTTGTCCCAAGGTCAACTCGCCTCAAATAATTTTTGAGCGGGTAAAACTTAACCATCACCCATTTATCTAAAACCGTTTAACCCATCAAAATTAACCAAAAACCACCAATAAATTAGCCAAACCTAATTGTTGAACTTATAAACAACCAAAAAACTAAAAACTGCTTATCAAAACTTATGAATTTTTTAAAATTAAATGAATACCAAAACTCTCAGCTAAATATAATTGAAATACCATTAGAAATCATATATTTTTTGGATCTTATTGCATTAAATATAACATCAACCATTTAACTGAGATGATTGAGCCATTAAATCAACCAAAAACCATCAATCACTCAGCATAATCAATTGAACTATCAAATTTACTAAACCATTAATCACTTATATTAAACCTTTAATCCCATTGAATCAACTTAAATATACCATCCACTACTCAGCAAAACCCATTGATGAACTTTTAAATCAACAAAAAGCTACCAACTACTTATCAAAACCTATGAACTTAAAAATGAAATAGAAAGGGGAGGATACCCCAGTGGTAGAGTATGACCCTCTGCCACTTCCTCCCCGAGTTTGATCCCAGCAGTGAACTTTGGGTAGAAGATGATTATGACTGTGTTGATGTTGTGCACCAAAGCCCTGAACTGAAATAGTGAATATCAAAAGCAGTCCATGGAGTTCCTAGCCTATCATACATCACGCATGGAGGTTTTCCAGTTTTATCCTCTTTCCCATTTTCTTCACTTCCCCTCATCAGTGCGGTATTGTCCCCAGGTTGTCCCACCTTAAAATAAAATTTAAATATAAAAATGAAACTAGGTAAAACTAAAACGCTCAGCTGAAATAATATATGATTGTTATTATAATCTTTGTTTTTTTTCAATATTATATATAACTTTTATTATAATTATAATTTCATTATAAAATAGCTACAAACGTTCCCTAAATTTATAGAGTATTTGTGTCAAGTTTGGTGATTTTTATGCATTTTTATCAAGCAATAATGTGTAATTCACATACATACATACAATAATTTTTATATATTAAGATGATGTTTGTAACGCACTGGCTCCTTCCAATGAGCCACGAATGAGTTGGGCAACAGGATCCATGTTAAAGACCATAGGGCTGACAGGACTCCTGATACTACTCTCCTGGTGCGCGCTACAAGATCGGACAAGCACCCCTGGAAGACAGTTGCAAGTATAATTAACCCCAGCAACATGCCTTGACTCCAAGACAAGGTATAGAGGGAGGCAATAGCCCTCCCAAGCTCACTCTCAAAGTCCAATTCTTGTTGATTTAAGCCAAACATGGCTGCAGTTAGGCAATATCTTTAAAATAAACCCAAATTATAAATATATGAATTTTAGGTTCTTTTATTTAATATTTAGCCAAGTTGATAGAAAACAGAACTGAGGAGCCTCCAGCTCCCAGTTCCTTCCCTATATACTCATGCTAAAAGCTAAAATAAAATATAATATAAGCTTATGGTGCCAACTTGAATAATGTTTGGTGTAAACTTTACAGCAGGATCGCGGAATCCTTACTCAATGGTTCTGTGCCAGTTCTGATCCTCAACAGTTCCGCGCCAGTTCCATTTTGAATCCCAATCAAACCGTGAAACTCCCAAGCACCCGTTTCATTCCATTCTTGATTTGAATCCAAATTGAATCTCAAAACTACCCATTTTACTCGTTTTCCATTTTGTTCCGACTTGGACGCCCATCTTGCTCCTTGGCCTACTTCAAGCTCTGGCCCCTTAGGCGTCCTTGCCAGAACCAACGCCCCCTCCTCCTACATACATACAGACACAGCCTGCCCTGTCTTACCAAAGATCAGGGCAATGTGATGCTGAGGATAGACCTCAACTGTCACAATGTTGCTAACAAAATTTCATATGAAAATCAACCCCTTTTATACCTTTGGGGGTCTGAAATAATTTGCATCTCACTAGTGACAAAACAATGAGTGAACTAAATTATGCCAACATGAGCGCCTGAGGTTCAAAAATGTATATCACTAAATTGGGCAACCATCCAATTTTTGAGTCACTAAAAGCCACCATTTGAGGTACATCATAGGAGTGCCATCACTTGAACCAATAGTCAAAACATGAATTACTGAATTTAGTAACCAGCAATATTAGAAGAAAGTACAATGGTCTAAAACCCAAAATCAGGGACCAGTATAAAGGCCTCTGAGCATCCATGCTCACTGATAATCATTGTGAGATGGAGCTCACGGCTACAAGAAATAGCTAAAATGGATTTATATATCAAAGCATCAGTCAGAAGATGTCTGACTAGAGGATCTTGAAAATACATATATCAAAACCCAGATTCTCAAATAAATTACAATATCTCATCTTTTCTATATCTTGATTATTCTTTGAAGTATAAAATACTTCACTTTTTATCTTAATACAGACTTTTTTATAGAATCTTAGGTTATCCTTTTGTTTGCTTTTGTAGTATAAATTGTAGTAATAGCCAGTAACCAGTCTGTTATTGACCAAGTCGGAAGAAGACACTCTCTGTTGAGGATACCTTGGTGCTGATGACGCCAAGGAAGAGGTTGGAAAGGTTACCGTTGAGTCCCAAGGTCCAATGAATGTCAAAAATGGCTAAAAATGTCAAGAAGTTTGCCATGAGTGTAAACAGTTTAACCAAGTTACTGATGCTACCCCTTGTAGCATCAGAGTAGAATTTGTTTAGTGAATCTGATTATGATGTTAGCAAAGGTTTTCTGGTGCCTAATCTGCGTGTAGTAAACCCCTGAGCAGCTAGTCAGCCTCTAAAGTTAAGCAAGCCGAGGTCAGCGTGCTGACTTTGGTGCTCACTACAGAGGTGGCACCATCAGTCCCTTGCAATGACCATGATAGTCCTTCTGAGCTAGTCACAATGATGAAGATATGGAGGTCTATCACAGAGAGAATTTCTCTGAAATCCTGGTGAGAGAGGAGGATACACACCATAATAGACTTCGTGCACTAGATATGAAGTGCATAATTTATGCACCAATCTTAAGTGTGTCAAGGAGACCACCATAGGAGCCCAAATTTCCTCATTAGCTATTTTGAGAGGACCACCTACTATTTTCAATTTAGAAGCTACATATAAGAACTTTGAGGAGCTACTTGCATTCATCAAAAAAGAGAGGGCGAAACTATCACCGCTCTGAATGAATATGGAGAGTGCTTGAAACAGCATGACAATATGCCGTTTGCAATGGATAATAGTATAAAAGATATGAAGGCACAGATGCAAACTTTACTGGAGTCTACCTCTACTCGACCTATAACTCAAATGGAGGCATTTATTTGGACTGTCAGAGGAATGCACCACAACTGGTCAGAAATTGTACTCAGCTAACCATGATGCACGCCAATCCTGTTGAAGAGGATCCCAACTTTAAACAATACCTCATGACCTTGTATGCACCTGACGAGTGGAAAATTGTGGGTTTCCTCCAGATGCATGAAAATAGCATAGATGCACTAGAAAAGCCAGAAGGATCATCATGTATAAGGATGTATGAGCCTGTGAGACTCAAGAAGTCCTCAGCGCAAGCTTGAGACTTGGATTATCTTGACCAAAGTAAATTAACATCTTACTCTCCGAGTTTGGAAGTGAACATGATGTACAGAACATGAAACAAGAGCTCCTGTTGATGAAGATGGGAAAAAATGAGTAATTTAGCATTTTATGCATCTCACTACTACCTTAAGGCTCAGCAGTTATGGACCACAGGAACAATGTATCTGCCTACCGCCAAAACCTTTTTACTTAGTCCGTTAGAAATGCATCCTAATCTGAAGATGAATATGACTCTGGCTGTAAGAAGTTCTATGTTTCTCAAAGCGCTTAAGGAGGCGCTGCTCAATGTACAAGTGATGTACAGATCTGAATTTAAGGCCATGGCACCTACATCACCCCCTTGAAAGTCTTTAAGGCTAATTATGTCACCAATGATAAGGGTGATAAGCCAAAATAGAAGGGTAACAAACCGCCTGAACGCATGCCACTTTGAGAGTTTAAGTGCCATAAGTGCCACCAATCTGGGCACTTTTATTGATCCTGTCTGTTAGCTACAGCCAAAAAAGGAGCGAACCCCTAAATAGAACACAGCTAATACCATAAATTGGGTGAATCTCCACAATGAGGGTGAGGCGACCAAGTAGATGAAGACTTGGCTAGTGCGGATTACCATGTGTTATGGCTCCTAGCACAGTGGCTGCACCAGCTAGCTTGAGAGCTCACAGCACTAATGGATCTGCATCAAGCAATAGCTATTTGGCCCAAGTAAACAAGCCTACCCGAGTGATCTTTTCAGTTGAAGAAGGAGAGCAGTTGGTCGCGTCTACCTTTAAGAATGTAGCACCAGATGGCGAAGACACTATCAAGGCTAATATAAGTGATGTTGCTTTGAGACAGTTTGAGGAATCTGCCACCAGTGTCCTGACCACTGGAAACCCCTTTGAAGAGCATAACAAAGGTGGAATTAATCATACAGAAGGTGCGCGTTTTTATAGTTCTGGACACTGGGGCTCCATTTAACATAAACTCCTCCAAACTCATGAAGAAACTCAAGTTCATGCCTGTCATTGACTACAATATGAAATGCCACCCTGAAGGACCCAACAATGCTCGTGCCTTAGGAGCTTATTCTGCATTGCTTTACGCTTTGGGCGTATGGTCCTGATGGCACCTGCTGTAGTATTAGACAACGACCACTATGATTTTCTGATCAAGACACAGCTTCTACAGGAGTTTGGGGAGAAGTTTGACTTTAACACTAGCATGGTTAACATTTTTCTATAAACCCCTCTGGTGTTCAAAAATGAGGACGTTAAACTACAAAAACAGCATACATGCCTGGTCAAAACAGACCAATCAATCTGTCTCATTCATTACACCTTGACGGAGAAAGGTGTAAAGCAACTACTGCCTACTGTGAGCGCAGAGGAAGGGCTTCTTCTGAGCGCAAGTGAAACCATAGAGATTAAACCAGATGACCAATGTAGAATGATCTTGTTAATCAGTGTAAAGATCTTACCTGGCACCATATTGAAAGTGTATAGTCAAGATGGAATCTAAGAGCAAGATCTCAGAGTGCTAACATGGTTCTCACAATACCAGCTATTCTGGAGAGCTATACCTTGTTTTGGGGAACATCATAACTAACCAATCCAAGTTGAAAAGGGACAATTTGTAGCACTGGCCCACCTGACCAGTTCCAAGATATTGAGTCCATACATGCATTAAGAGGTTTTGACAAGATCAGGTTTGTGGATATGACCCCATAAGCAGAATTTTGAGTTAAACAAACTTTTGGACTAATTTAATGACATCTTCAGCACTAGTCTCAACGACTCTGGACTGTGCAAAGGGGATGTTCATAAGATGGACACCAGTTTCTCAATCCCCTTCAAGTCCAAACCTTATCACCATTTAAAGATAGAGGATGCAGTCATTGCACAAGAGCTCAATCAAATATCTAAAGCAAGGCTAGTCCATCTATTGAAGAGCCCATGGGAATCTCCTTTGTGGGTGGTGTGCAATAAGGACGGGCGTATAGGGGTATCTTGGACTACCATCACCTAAATGAGATAACCAAGTAGGACTCACACTTAATGTCGTGCATTGATGATGCTTTGAAACGCCCAAGTGGATCAAATACTTTTCAGCAGTGACCTAGCCAGCGGCTACTGGTAAATGGAGCTCTTGCATAAAGACCAGGAGAAATGCGCCTTAATCAGCAGCCAAGGGTTGTTTAACCCATGGGGATGCCGCAGGGGCTATGTAACGCCCCTGCAACCTTTCAATGAGCAATGGATCACACCTTTGGTTAACTCAAGTTAATGAGTGTTCTGATAAATTTTAATAACATCACTGTGTTCAGTCAAATATTTCTTAACATTTGTAGCACCTTTAGGAGGTCTTCATGCGGCTGTGCGAATCCAACTTGAAACTGAAGGAAAGCAAGTGTACTTTCTTGAAGAGACAGCTGGAGTTCCTAGATCATGAGATTATCCCATCTGAAAATAAGCCTCAGGAAAGGAAAGTGAACGCAATTGTGACAATGGAACCGCCAAAGAGTATGAGGGACGAACAAGTGCTCCTAGGAATGATGAGGTACTACAGGCAGTTTATCCCCCATTTCACGGACTTGGAGGCGCCATTTACCTACCTGCTGACTAAAGAGACAAAGTTTGAATGGAGCCCGGAGAATGAGCAGGCATTCACAGAGTTGAAGAAACAATTGGTAGAAGCACCAATCTTGACCTACCCATACTTCAATAAGTCCTTTTACTTGTACACTGACGCCATTGATGTGGGACTTGGTGCAACAAAAATAACTGAATAAAGACAGAATGGACCACCTGATTGAACTTACTTTAAAGTATTAAGAAAAGCTGAAAAGAAGTACACATATATTGAATGTGAGTGCTTAGCAGTAATCAGAGCAGTCAAGCACTTTAGTCCTTATCTATGCAGAGTACATTTTTAAGTAGTCAACTATCATGCATCTCTCTGTGGTTAAGAAATATGAAGGATCCAGATGTACGCTTTGCCTATTGGGCTGTCTTCCTTCAAGGGTATGGTTACAAAATCATACATTGAGCAGAAGTTAAACACCCTAACACAGATGGCTTGCCAAGGTTACCAGTGTCCCACCTTCAAGCACCAAAAGCAATCACCTCTACGATCTAATTGGGCTACCTGAAGAGGCCTGCCAGGACGAGACAGAGGAAGTCAAGAGAGTCCTGCGCAGATTTTCTAAAGATACCTGACATGTCCGTGGAAATCTGAAAAAGAAGATTAAAAATAAGTGGTACATATATATCTGACCCAGTGATTGCATGGAGATAGTGATGGATGCTCACAAACATGTGACCCATGGAAAATCTCAAAGAAATGTTGTCCTACCTCAAAGAGAGATTTCACTGAGAGTGCATGTTTGACGAAGTACACCAAGCCTTGGAGTTGTTTGTGCCTTGCCCCAAACTTTGCCCAATGGAGAAATGATTCAAGTTTATGCCAATTCCCCCCACTGAACCATCCAGCAATGTCTCTATTGACGTGGTGGGACCATTGCCAACTGCATCCAGTGGAGCCAAGTTTTCCTAATGGCAACCAACCAATTCACTAAGTGGGTCAAAGCATCCACAGTCAAGATGTATACTGCAAAAGCACTGCCCATTTCTTGTACAGTCAAGTGATCACAATACATGTATGCCCTCAAGCTCTACTGTCAGACAATGGAAAAAACTTTATCTTAGATGTTGTGAGAAGTTGGATTTGGTAGGGGTGAAGCAGCAGTTCACTACCTCCTACAATCCATCCTCCAACAGAAGTGTCAAGGGAGTGAATGGGATCCTAGGAGGAATTTTAAAGAAGATGGCTCTTAATTACAAGTAGAGAAGGACCAGCTGTTGCCATTCTCGTCTTTGGCTTACCAGTTATGCCATCATTGAGTGATTGGTATATAACCATTAAAGCCCTGTATGGGTGAGAGACCGCGCTGCCTACCCTCTTGGCACCCATCACATCAGTTAATTGAAAGAATCTACCACCTGGGAGTTACCAACAGAAGTTAGCTGAAGAGTTTACAAGAATAGAGTTATAGGCTTCAAGCAAAATTGAAGCAAGCCTCCATCCAAGCCAACAGGAGAGCCAGAGGAGAACTAAGTTGCCCAAGTTTAGCATAAGAGACAAATTTTTGTTCTACAACATGCGGGGAACACAACCAGAGAAAGTTCACGCCATTTGGACTGAGCCTGAAAACATCTTGACAAAGAGAGGAGCGGAATACTCCATCCAGTATAATGATACTAACATTGCTTTTAATAGATTGCATGCCCAGCGCCTTTAATAATTCCCCAGGTCTCATCTTGGATGGGGAAGTGTCATGGATGGGACCGCAACTGTTGTACCAAGTCATTCCTTGTCAAGTGTAATGATTTTAATTAACCCTGAACTGGTGGAGTTACAGGCAACCAGCTCACTTTGGATTGGGGCAATTAAGGCCTCTTATAGGCAAGGCAAGCAAAAAAATTTCATTAAAGTTAGGATACCGTCATGCAAAATATTTTTCGCCCTAAGGAGTCAGAAGATATTTTATTTGAAGATGACGTTGCTTCCAAAAATTATATATGAAAATTGACCCCATCTATACCTTTGGGGGTCTGAAATAATTTGCATCTTACCAGTAACAAAACAATGAGTGAACTGAATTTGGCCAACAAAAACACCTGAGGTTCAAAGATGAATATTACAAAATTGGGCAACCATCCAATTTTAAGAGTTTCTTAAGACCACTATGTGAGGTGCATCTTAGGAGCACCATTGCCTGAACCAGAAGTCAAAACACAAATTACTGGATACAATAATTAGCCAAAATCAGAAGAGAGTACAATGGTCCAAATCCCAGAAGCGGGGACCAGTGCAAAGGCCCCTGAACATCCAGGTTCAGGGATAACCACTGTGAGATGGAGCTCACAGCTAAAACTAGCTCAAATGGATTAATCTATCAAAGCAGCAGTCAGAAGAGGTCTGACTAGAGGATCTTGAAAATACATATATCAAAACCCAGATTCTCAATTAAATTACAATATCTCATCTTTTCTATGTCTTGATTATTCTTTGAAGTATAAAATACTTCACTTTTTATCTTAATACAGACTTTTTTATAGAATCTTAGGCTATCCTTTTGTTTGCTTTTATTGTATAAATTGTAGTAATAGCCAGTAACCAGTTTGGGATTGACCAAGTTGGAAGAAGACACTCTCTGTTGAGGATACCTTGGTGCTGATAACGCCAAGGAAGAGGTTGGAAAGGTTACCATTGAGTTTAAGGGCCAACTCATATCAAAAATGGCTTAAAGTGTCAAGAAGTTAGCCATGGGTGTGAAATATATAACCAAGCAATCAATGCTACAAGGGGTAACATCTGAGGAGGATTTATCTTAGCAAGAGCAATTGTGATGTTAGAGAAAGTTGTTTGGTGCTAAATCTGCATGGAGTAGACCCCCTGAGCAGTGAGTTGGCCTCTAAACTTAAGCAATCCAAGATCAGCGCGCTGGCTGTTGGATTAACCTAAATTAAACAGAGAGAAACATCAGGTAGATAGTTAATAAGAGATAAATCAAACTTATTTGAATTAATTCAAAATTAGGCAGGGTTTAGTTGACAGCAAATAGTAAATCATCGTCTACTTAAAAAAATTTCACTGACGTACTGACTGACTGACATCTGAAACCTTCGAGTCTGATAGATTCAATCTATTTGGGTGAGTGGGTGAGAATTGGCAAATATTATTAAATAATTCAAATTGCTCATCTGAAGCTAATCGATTCTAATAAGTTTAACCTATTTGGTTGAGTGGGTGAGAATTGGCATATAAGATCGGATCTGAAACTATCGAGTATGATAGGCTCAATCTATTTGGGTGATTGGGTGAGAATTGGCGAATATTATCTATAATTCACCAAATTGCTCACCTGAAACTCAACAAAAATCAGTATTAGAGTTTAAGTAGATTAAGTAGTTAGGATAATCAGATCAGCCACGAGGACAACAGCAAAGCTGTTATAGCCCAAGTGGCTCGAGAGTAGTGCTAGCACAGCCTATAGGCTACAATGTGAGCTTATCATTTGATAAACTAAATACCGTAGCAAAGCACGGGTATCTGGATGTTAAGTTTATATATTTTAAAAACCTGCCTAATTTGGTTCACCTAATTAATAAAATACTTTTGGCAAGTTAAGTAGAAGTTGATTTAGTAGTTTGGAAGATATGTCACATACTCAATGATTTCAAGTATAAAAAGATGTTTCAGGTAGCAGTTTGGTGTTATTTGATTGATTCGATGGGCTTATTTTGTTTGGCCGAGTGGTTAATAGCTTTTGTTCGAATCGATAGGACACAGTTTAGTTTTGAGGGGTGATTAGATATTGGTTGATTTGATAATTTCAGTTAGGTTTAGCTGAGTGGTTTTTGGTTGATTCGATTAAGCAATTAGATTTGGCTGAGTGGTTTCGTTTATCTATAATATAAAATCTAAATTAATAAATTTTAAATCTGAAATTTATAGCCACCTTACCGAAGCACGGGTAAATCGGCTAGTGATATA